>NW_023607179.1:0-38248 GCF_013339725.1 Rhipicephalus microplus
CTTCAAGTTTGGTTTATAACGATATGATTTTGTGGAACTCCCGGCGTTCCTCTTTAATCAGGCGTCCAAATTTCTCGTTTTCTAAAGCAAGTTGCTTATCCTCAGCAACCATTCTTCGATATTCAGACTTCTCATGTAAGAGAGCAGATGGGGATACAATCCTCGTCCAGCTCACAGTGTTTGCTAGCTGGCAGGTGGCTGCCTCCGTCTCCTCTTTGACGGCGCCAAGATTTGTACCAGTGCTTTCTTTTACGACAGCAGCTACTGTTGCAGTTGCTGTTGCTCCTGGTGCTGCCACTGATGCGGCTGTTTGTTGAGTCGTTTTCCGATGAAGACTGGGCTCGACCCCTTGAGGAAGCCCGTAACTTGGATCTTGAATGTGAGTATGATTTCACTGATGAGTCCTGGTCAGAGCTGAACCAGTGTGGATGGTGCCTCCGTTCTGGCTGATCCATTAGGACCTCCTATAGAACGTGTTTGAAGTTTCTTCTTGCACATTTTGTCACCTGTGATGTTGTCCTCACCCCAGATCACGCACTTAGGGGTACACTCGTGTCTTTGTTCGGGTTCACGCATTCCACACGTGGAGTATACATTGGCGTCGGGCGTTGGACACACATCAGTTTAGTGCCCAGCAGAGTGGCATACTTTGCACGCCTTCTTTGTAGGCTTGCAGCCATACCACATGGCTTCCGCTCCCATGAAATAGATGCACCTAGGCAGCATGCTGCTAGTTAAGGTAATGATGGCAATCTTCATAGATCCGAGCATGCATGCCGGCTCAATCTTGACCCCCTGTGTTCTCACACAGAGATTTGCCAAGAGTTCTGCTTGGGAAGTACCCGGTGGACTATCATGGGACTATATCTGGCAGGACGTCCTCCGAATCTGCCACATTTATTTATTTACAGGTTACTGCTAGCCTGGGTGCCAGGCTTTGAGCAGGTGTGGGCGATACCAAAGAAGAAAACAGGATAACCTACAAGCATAACAATACACTTCTAAGGGTACACTTTGAACCGGAAAAAAAAACCGGAACCGGGAATATACTGTACAAGTGCAATCGGTAGGATAACAACTACTATTGAAGACTAAATCATGCCGAATTCAACAGGGCACGAAGAAAGGATGAGACATCAGAACATTGCACAACATTAGCAGGTAACAGATTCCACTCATGGCACGTACGGGGAAAAAAGGAATTTTTGAAGAGGTTTGTTTTACACGAAAATTCAGCGACTTTCATTGGGCGATTGGGACCGTGTTTGGCGGCAAATGCTCGGCTGGATGTATGCTTCCTTGGTCAATTTGAAGTCTATCGTTATACATCAAATAAAAAAAATTTTAGCCGATATGATAAAGTCTTACCGCAAGGCTTTCCAAACCGGCCCTGCGGAGAAGACTCGTAGGAGACGTTTTCCAGCTGTATGAACTGTAAACAAATTTAATGAGTGCGCTCGCTCCATAATGTTCAGGTGCGTGACCTCTTGCAGCTCTTTGGCTATATGCTCGTGGGGCGTCGGCAGGATGATAATATTCGAGCCCGGTTGAACGCGCAGCATGAAGCTACCACCGTCGAAGTGTCGGTGCCAAGCGTCTATCACAGCGGTAGAAAGTTCATAGCCATGTAGGTCTTTTACGGCGAGGCCTTTGTGAGGTCTAAGGTCAATTTTTATGTATTCCTTGGGCAGGGGCGGGAGCGGCCGGCGACTTCTCGTACGACGTCTGCACTTCACCTGACTTCCCCACTTCAGTGGGATGCTTGACAAGGCGCTGCACTCCGCAGCTACTGACGTGTTTGTCTGCTTTTTCGTCTGGCTCTTCTTCTACCGTCGTGTCGAAACCATGTGCCAGCCATTTTCCATCCAAGCGGCGCCATCCTGGCATTCCCCTGCAAACACACTATCGACTTCTCCGGACGAATCCTGTGGTGACAAGATCTGAACGTCCATTTTAGTGGTTTCTGTAGCAGACTCCTCATCTGTTTGATCCAGTGGTAGCTCCTGAGGAGACCTCGGCGTTTCCCAAAGAGCGTCCATGTGCCGACGCTTGAGATGCGACCACGACGCAGCAGCTGCTATGTGGCCGTGCGTCTGACCGGGCGCGATGGTCGGCGCCTAGAAGTTCTTCAGCTTGCAAAAAAAAAAAACGAAAAACAGTCACTCACCACTGAAATTCGACCTTCACGGTTCCCTGTACTTTCACGGATCCGATGCACCTCAAACAAAGGGTCTGAAGAACGAATTTCTGCACAAAAAAAAAACGAAAAACTGCCAGCGCATGGGCCGTGAGCACGACCAGAATTCCTGCAAAGATGGAGCCCCTGGTAAATAAACTATGAAGCAGTTGACAAAGGCTGGAACCGGGGATCGTTGCTGAAGTGTACGTTGGGAGATGGCACTGAAGCTGTGGGTCATGGTGAATGGAATAAACTGGAGCTGCAGTGAAACTGGCTGCAGTCGTCCGGTCTCTCATCACATGGTGTCAGAAGTAAGATACTGACTAGGCAGTGTTGCACTTCAAAGTCAGCAGCACTCAACTGCATCGTTCTTGTTTCCAAACAACAATGCTGAGAGGACTTCACATACGGGGGGCCCGCCTACTGGCTCCAACGCAGCCACTCCACCATATCCGACAGGTCATGAACAGCTGAATCCACTACCAGCGTTTGATTTTGAAGATCCCAGACCCTGGACAACGTGGCTTCTACACATTGAAGAGCACTCTTATGCCACAGGACTATACACTGCGAAACCACTAGTGCAGGTGCATCCTTGCTGTATTGCACGAAAAAGAGTGGTGTTAATGTCGATGTCAGCCAGAGACACTGCGCTTCAGGACTTGGCAGATTTTATAAATATTACAGAATATCCACGGACTGAATGATGATGAGTGGGGCGAAGCGTCCATTCGTCCGTTCATGCACCCGTCCGTCCATACAACTTTGGGTGAATATGTCCGTCCGTGCGTCTGTCTGTCTGTATGTTCACCTAGTGAACACTCTAAATACCACCATCTCGCATCTCTTCATATATTAGCCCCGCCGCGGTGGTCTAGTGGCTAAGGTACTCGGCTGCTGACTAGCAGGTCGCGGGCTCAAATCCCGGCTGCGGCGGCTTGCATTTCCGATGGAGGCGGAAATGTTGTAGGCCCGTGTGCTCAGATTGGGTGCACGTTAAAGAACCCCAGGTGGTCTAAATTTCCGGAGCCCTCCACTACGGCGTCTCTCATAATCATATGGTGGTTTTGGGACGTTAAACCCCACACATCAATCATCAATCAATTCATATATTAATTATATACAAGTACCGCTATCTAGCAGACATTCCAAGAACTAAACGAGAGGTGGCTACCTATTACATACATCGAGGACGTATGACCCACGGCTTGAGGAGCTTCAACATTCCAAGAACTAAACGAGATGTGGCTACCTACTACATACATCGAGGATGCACGACCCACGACTTAAGGAGCTTCGCCCCTAAAAGTCTATCCCCCACTGGTGGTTACAAATGGGTATGTGCCACTGGTGGTTACAAACGATAATGGGACGAACAGGTGATGCCATAAGGAGCTTCGCCCCTGAAAAGGCCTTCGGTGATCACTTCATACATCCACTGCACGAACACAATGAATCTGCGTGTTTCATTGCTGCATTCAAGAGCTCGGTGAGTTCGACAATGCATTTTTCACCGCTCTGCATACGATGGTTAAGGTGGCGGTCCCACTCCGGCGGCACCCTTTCCACATTTCAGTCCTTATTTGCCGACGCACTACACTTACTGCACTCACCGTATCGATGTGAATAGTATTGCATTAGAAAGCTTATGTTCTCCACTTTCTAATGACATCTAGTATTGTCGCCTAGTATGGAGCCGTATTGCATTGCAATGAAAACAGTGGTACCAAAAACCATTGTTTTTTGCTGACAAGCCATCGTTGTACTGGCCATGCGGCAGAACTGCTCAACCTAACCAAATTAAATTGGCTGATTGAAGCATTATTGAAGCTCTCGTTTGAAGCTCTATTGAAGCTCTTATTGAAGCATTACGCAAGGTTTCTATGAAGAGATAGAGCCGGTAAAGCAATTAATAAGTGCTGCAGGCTCCAATGAAAATGGGCAAAACAATGTAAGTTTATGAGTGAATAGCTCACAAACTTACATTGTTTATCAATAATGCTAATGAAGAAATGAATAGTTCATGAATTGTTACTACTTGAAAGCGGCAATTTACGGCTCCACATGTTCAGGCATTACCGATGAAGTGAGAAAACTTTCCAAGCTGAAACTCTGAAATTTTCAATATTCAAACAGCAAGCCTGTCTTTCGGTTTCTATAAGAAGAAAATTGTGTTTAAAGTAATTAGAAAAAATTGTAGGACAGCAGTGAATTTACCCTGGTTTTTATGCTGGCCAGGTTCATACAAATTTAATTTTCTTTTTCTTTATAGGCTAATTCACAACCAGTATTGCACATCAGCAGGACCATGTCATGTTTTGTAATCACTAGTGCTCACTAAGTTTAAAAAGCCGCACTTGAAACAATAGATTTTCCAAAAATAACAATCTCGCCAATATTTTTGTTTGTGGTGCCAAATGTAAAAAAAAAAAAACATAAGTTGTCCCGCGCCAGTTCTGAGATTTGTCAAAAGTGATGCCTCTAAACATGACTGCCCTCGAAACACGTATGAGTTGTTCTTCCAGACTTTAATGTTTAGCCCAGTGGTTTAATTTAGTTGCTACATCTTCAATGCACAGTTTTACCCCCGAGGGGCTGCTAAAGAAAGGAAAAGAAATAAAGAGAGGGAGCGACAAAAAGAAAGAAGGAAAGAAAGGGTGTCACATTTCTGACGAGTAGGTTAGGCTATTGTGCCGAGAATTCCAGGACCAGCGTGGCTGCTCGTCTTGATGCCAAGGAACCGTAGAATTGTTTTTGAAGTACATAGACATAGAACTTGACCTTGCTTTGAGACTCATAGGACATTACCTGGTAGTCTGCTTTTCCTTCACCGAGATGTGACAAGTGCTTGGCAGTTCGTGTTCGACTATTTCACATGACACCGGTTGAACGATAGTAAACGATGAACCTTTTTCAAGAAACTAGTCTCTGCATGCGAAGAAGTGATGACTTCTTGACACACACATGTTTCTTGCGGGGGTCAGAAGGCCAAACAGCTTCTCTAAACACTGCACAGGGTGGCGACAGGGCGAACTGAGAGGCATCGTTTGCAAATCATCCCGTAAAAATACCAAGCCTACGAGATTTTTTTACCAGTGCATGGCGGATAACTTCACAGGCCATGGACCCCCCCCCCCACCCCTTCGAATCAAATGATCTCCATGGAGGCGCTGTTCAGACTTGAAAAAGGCCCATCGACAAGCCTGGGGATAGTTTGCAAGCAAGTTTGTGGCAACACTTTTGCTCGCATACGCGCAGTAACTATCTTGTTAAGCCACGAGTTAGCGAGCCATATTTTCCCGGCTGGAGCAAAAAAAGCGGATGGTTGCGTGAGCTCTAGCGTTCCCAGCCGCGCGCAGTAAAGCAAAGGTCAGGCGTCCCGACGAAGATAGGAAACATGATTTTTAGCACGTTGTCTTCTCGATAAAAGATGTACTGCTAGCGTAATAATTACACTCGCATATTGGTAACACATGCGTTGCAAATGACCACTGTGTTTTCGAAAATCGTTATGTGACTGCCCTTTGTTTCTTGTAGTGGGTGGCGACTGATCTAGCAGAGAGGTAGCAGGAATAAAGCTTGGAGTGTACAAATAGACCAGACGTGCACCATTTACGTCTAGTAAAACGAAAATTTAGCAAATAATCTGTTTGCTCATGTAGATCATGTTATATCTTATTTTCTAGGCCCCGGCCTTCACTGACCAAAGCGCACGATGTAGCTCATTTCCCAAAGCGCGCTATGTAGCCACCATAGACACCTAGAAAATAAAACGTTCTCAGAAAACAAAGACGTGCTCAAGCATGTCCCTCCGATGAACCTTTTTAATGATTGCTCACTGGGGGCAGCCACAAAATGCGTGAGCCTCCCTCCTATCAGCCCCCCACACCACCCCAAATGACAAATGCAATTCCCAGACTGGACACTTTTCGCTCTTGATGAGGCCTCTAAGTTTCCCAACCATGTGTACTGTGTTGTTTATTTTATAAGAGTGCGCGAATATTAACTTTTCATACGGAATTGATTACTGCCAAAGCCGAATCTCTAATACCTACCTTTTCGATTATAACTCTAAATGAGTATGATATCATTAGATTAGTTGTTCAAGGAGGCTCTTAGTATTTTCACACTACCCTGATTTCATTTCCTAAAATGTCATTTCCGAAGCACGCTAGGAAAGTGCTGCTGTTTGCGTTATAGTTATATGAGTAGGGTATACTTGGGGATAGTGCACGGTCAATTGAGAGATATAAGTGTTGAAATAAACCCATCTAGTAAAGAAGTTACAGTATTTGTGCATATATGTATGTTCATTATTACACTGAATGACAAACAGTTATCTACGAAGTATTGCTTCCTTCATGTGTTTGCTTGTGAATACGACAATTTAATTGCTTGGGCAGTGGGTTGCAAATAGAGCACTGATTTATGTTTTATGTGGGATGCACTTGTGCTAAGCAATTTTTGAACAAGTTTTCGGGTATCGACTTTTGGCCTGTACGGATAGGTTGGTTTTTCTCGTAGAAAGAACCCTTACACATTTTGTTATTCAATACTCCCAAAAAGGCACAATTCACATCTGTTTTACGAATTAGCTAAAGCGTGAGGAGAACTCATTTTATAGCTGTAATTATTGACTCTAATACGTTTCTCTAAAGCGAGCAGTTCATTCCTACATACATGTGTGAGCGCGCCCTCCAGGTATGGATGGCGCGTTTCTTGACCTCATCTTTGCCTGCTCGCCACGCTTGCACCACAACATGACCAATGTCACCCCACACATATTCTTGAAGGTTTCAAAGAACAAGAAAGTGGCAATCCATACATCTGTTTATGGATGCATGAGGGCTGTAATGTTTTAGCTGGCACAAAAGCAAATACCTTCCGCTAATAGAATTCCTACAATTATATCTAGAGAGGAATCTGACGCTAGTGTCTACGCGGGCTCCTTCAGCGGCGCTTGTACCCGCATGGGAATGATGGGAAGTACAGGCTTCGGATCTGCTTCGGATGGATAACGTTCCTAAGATTCGTTCCGAGTGTAAAACCCAAATGATACGAAGTTATATTAAGTTGAAACTTGCTTCATTCTTTTGTACCCAAACTTTATTGCAAAAATTTTTATGACCATGGCTAAGAAGTCAAACATGGACAAATTTAATCATCAGGGTATGCATCGCTCTGCCAGTGCATTCCAGATTTGGCCTTAAGATTTAACGAATTATTTTTTACAATACTTGAAAAGGAAACGTGCTTCCTTTTCTCTCAAAAATATGCATTATCTATTTCTGCAAATAACAGTACAGTATTAAGTTGAAACACTTATCATTTCGTCTTCTGCGACGCTGGGTGCATCTGTCCCAGTGGTAAGCCCCCAACGCACCTCTGGTTTTGTTGTGAAGTCGAGTCAGCGGAGCGTGACAGTGCGTCTATTTAGCTTCGTCATCACTTTGCAGCCGATTTAAACGAGTTTAGGCAAGACGCCCTCGTGAAAAACATGAACGCGAGGCAATCACCTTCACTGGCACTGGCATGAGATGCTACATCTAGGCGCAGCGGTGAGTGGACGACGCTTCGTTTAAAACTGTCAAATGCGACTCACAAAGCTCCAACGTCGCAGCAAATCAAGAGATCTAGTGGTTGTCAGCCTCTTCGTGCAACAAAGACACTGCTTAAGCCTGTTTTACCGCACCTCACTAACCATGCTGCGTGAAGAACGAAGCTGAAACTGTAGCAAAAGGTCTCTAGACAGTTCACTAGCTAACTCTATCCAATTGGAAGCCTGTACTTCCCATAATTCCCATGGGGGTACACGATCGCAGTGCCAGATTCCTCTCTAGGTATTATTGTATGAAACTCTATGCTTCCGCTGTTCATGCACATAAAATCAGCATTTTTGGCTCACTGCAAGGCACCGAGAAGGAGCTTTGAGTAATAATAGCCAGGAAGTAGTGGAAAGGAGCTTTACGGGTACCTTCTGAAGTTAGCGACGCAAGTATCAAGTGGACTATGCACGACACCCGCACTGTATGTACAGCCCATAGAGTTTCATACAATAATACCTATAGCGGAATCTGGCGCTAGTGCCTACGCGGACTCCTTCAGCGGCGCTTGTACCCGCATGGGAATGATGGGAATACAGGCTTCGGATGGATCACATTCTTGAGATTCACGACGCTTCTTTTCCGAGTGTGAAACAAAGTAATATGAAGTTATATCAAATTGAAACTTACCTTCCATTTTTTTTGTACACAAAATTTATTGCAAACGGTTCTTGTGACTAGGCGGTAGAAGCGAAACCTGCACAAATTTAACCATCAGGGTATGCATTGTTATGTCATTGCGTTCTAAATTTGGCATGAAGATGTAATTAATTATTCTTTACAACATTTCAAAACAAACACTCTTGCTTTGGCCTCGAAAGTACGCAATATCTATTTATGAAAATAACAGCACAGTATAAGTGAGAAACACTTAATGTTTCGTCTGCTGCGATGCCAGGTACGTCTGTTCAAGTGGTCTGCCCCCAACGCACCTCTCGTTTTGTTGTGAGGTCGAGCCAAAAAGCGTGGCGGTGCGTCTACTTCGCGTCGCCGTCATTTCGCTGTTGATTTCAATGAGTTTTGACAAGACGCACTAACACCAAACGTGAACTCGATGTGATCTCCTGCACTGGTATGGGACGCTACATTTATGCGTAGCAGTGAATGACCGACGCTTCACTTCAACTGTCAAACACAACTTATACAGCTCCTGCGTTGCAATAAATTGAGAGGCCTAGCAGTTTCAGCTTCTTTGAACAACAGAGGCGCAGCTTCAGTCTTTGTACCCACCTTACTACCCACTCTACACGAATAACGAAACTGAAACTGCAGAAAAAGATCCGTAGACAGTTTACTAGCTAACGCGATCCAATCTGAAGCCTGTACTTCACCTAATTCCCATGAGGGTACACGATCGCAGCGCCACATCCCTCTCCGAGTATTATTGTATGAAACTCTATCATACAGCCAAACCAAAGCTGGTGACTACAGAGAAATCTCTAATTACTACGCACGTACACAAGGTGGGGGCTGTTCCCCGTGACTAACACTGCTGGTATAAAGGGGTCACTGACAAACTTTCTCGAGAAGTTACTGCAGAAACCAATAGTCTCATACTCTTTTTCTTATAGAGGAGAGAAAGAGTCGATTCAGAAACCGAAACATTATTTCCAGATATCCTTGCCACCAGCATGGCTCAGTGAAAATCCGCACCTAACCACTCTATTGTAGATAGTTACACGTTTCCAGGACAAAAAGAGGCTTTTCTTTCCTGGGCACTTGCACGGGAGTACGGCTCTCAGAGCTGGCTTTTTTTTTTTAACCAGAGGGCGGGGGGGGGGGGGGGGGGGGGGGAGTGTCACGCACATATGAAACGTTTCAAAGGAAATCATGGAAACAGCAACGCCCCTGCAATAGAACAGTTTAATTCCACCTCACGTGACAATTCTACCAAATTTTAGGTAACACTATGGGGCATATAATGTGACATTCAATGTGCAGAAGAATCTTTGTGTCAATTGAAAAAGATAATCAACGGTATTCTACTATGTCATGTGCATTTACTGCGTGGAACATTGCTCGCAGAGAGTTTATTGCAATTTCTGGTAGAAAATCATAGTTACTATGTATATTCTACGTATATTGTTCTGTAACTTACATAATACATGTCCAACCATGTTTTATTCATTCTGTGCATTTCCTGTACCTTATGCCGCCAGTTGCAGAAATCTCTGGGTGTGCCCTTCTAGTCATGTAAATGTTGTAATGAGTAAAGGAGAGACACCAGAGGCGTGCCGAAGGCGCTATGGAGCCTACATGACCCTTTTTTTAAGGTGGAAATATCTCAAAAAGTCCCCTCGAAAAACTCAGCCAGAATCAGCAAACAATTGGGACTGCTGTTTGCAAGATTCTGCCAAATTAGCATCAGTTTTTATGCACTGTCATTTTGGGGCCAGCTGTACAATTCCCCCCCCCCTCCTTCCAGCAACTCATGATGTGCAATATGAATAGCGACTTGCAGTGTATTTCAAAGGCTCTTTTTCAGGCTAATACCTTATTAAGGCAAAAGCCTTCGGTACATCAGGTGTGAAATATCGGTGGTGTCCAGCGTCGGAGTCAACATGAGTATTAGATGCATCAAGCGCGAAATGTAACCGTCGGTGGCGTCGTCGAGTGTCGGGGTCAACACGTTACCAACACCTCCCGTTACATGCATCAAGCTTGACACCTAACTGTCTGTGACGTCCAGCGTCGCAGTCAACACATTACATGCATGAAGCTCGAAACGTAACCATCGTTGGCGTCGACCAGCGTCAGCATCAACACTAATCCTTAGGTGCATCAAGCGCGAAACGTAACCGGCAATGGCATCGTATAGCATCGCCATCAATACGAACACTTAGGTGCATCAAGCGCGAAATGTATATATGCGTGTGTGTGTGTTTAGATGTTAGCAGAATGTGCGAAGGTTCAATAGAAATGCTATTCTCTGGCTTGAGTATATCTTAGCACACATATGAAGAGTCGCACTGACATATGCTTGAACGTGGCCTACCAAATTGGAACAGCAATGGTTTTTACCATCAAAACGAACCTTGGCCTAGTGAAAATTATCGTAGTAATCGACTTCGGTGAGAACTATTCCGGCCGGTACAAGTATTACTACCCCTACAGCATTAAAGAGGTACTGACACAAAATGTTTGGGCCGAGATAGCCTGTGGGGCCGATTTCTGTGAGTGTTCATATATTATCTGCAAAATATCAACAGCGAATAAAGCTTGGAAGGTATTTAAATTAATTGTGAAGTTTGCGTGAGCCATCGACTGCATCGTGCCATTGACACCTGCCAAGAGAAGGAGACTCTTTAGGGACTCTCTACTTCCCTCCGTCACCACCCTGCTGTCAACTAAACAAGTTATGATGACAGCATAGGCACCATTTTTCCTTTGCCGCGTTTGTTCCCGCAGTCCAAAGTTTTCAGCGACTGGTTGTTGCGGCGCACACTTTGAAAATTGTGTTTGGCGACACTGTAGTCCGGTTTCCAATTCGAAAGTAATTCTTGATGTTAACCGTGCGGAAGTGTGTCACAGTTCTGTGCTGACGTGGTCAAGAGCTGCACGCGCTAGGTGGCGATAGTTGCTCATGGTTTTGGAGCTCTCCCAAACCGAAACTGGTCGATAATGAGGGACCTGTAATTAATTATCTGTCACGTGCCCCAGCGAACGATGTGCCGTGTCAGGGCTAACAGGCCCCCAGCAACACATCGCAGCAAGAAACGCGAGGCCACAGTTTTTGTGTCAGTACCCCTTAAATCCCGTCCCCGAGCCAACTTAAAACCGCTCGCAGCCGAGATCCCTGCTCAACATCTCACAGATGTGCCCACAAGCCTTGACAAACACCTTGACATGTTTTTCTGTGTGCAGACATTATTCACTGTAAAAGCACTCAGAAATGATATGTGATAGTAGCACGCTTAGGTTCCAAATCATGTCAACGTGAAGAAAGAAAAAAAAAAAAGATTGATAGGTCGCGAAGGAAGGGTTGAACCTACCCTCCAACCTACCCTTGGCTACGCGACTGACAGTTACATATGTGAAATTGTTTGCAGCCAGTCCAAAATGCTTGCTTTAGTCAAGAACTGCTCTGTTCAGGGAGTCAGTGGACTAACCACAGTTGCAACCGTGTGAAACAATTGAATGCATAGAACAAAATGTGCAGTGTTTCACGTGCAACACCAATGGACTGATATTAACAGTGCCAATCAGGAGGCATTTCAATGTGGAAAAAGGAGGCTTATGCTGACCAGTATGAACGTTCGTCATTTGATGAGTCTGTCAGCAATGGCTGAGCAGCCTGTTGATGTTGTCATGAGGAATGAGCTTTAAAAGGCTCCTGATAAGTAATGGCAGTATATAGCACAAGTGCAAAGTGCAGATGGCAATGGTGTCCACAAAGCAAAAAATACCATGGTGTGGAAATGCAAGAACTTCTGAACAGGAAAGTGCAAGCTTTTTTTAAAGAGCAAAGCCCTTAGAGCTCCCGGGGTAAAACATCACGTGTCTCAAAAAAAACTTTCCCTGTCGTCGCCACACCTAACAACGAACATGGTTCGTCCAGCTCGCCTCACTGAGTTTGCCCGCCATGGAAGCCAAGTACAAGTGACAAAAGGCCCAAGATGGACAGATTTGTTCCAACTTCTCAACAACAAACTGATTGAGTAAAATGCCACTTACACGATGCTTTACAGCATGTGATAGGGGCCTGGTGAGGGGCTCGGGCAATTAATGAGGCGAGGGTAGTGGTTGATGAGTGAAAACACTATAAAGGATGTAACATGAGACGGTAACAGTGACTACCCTTACCACACTTCACCAACATCGCCATGATTTGTGAAGTTACTCAGCTCATCTTGATATGCTTCTTCCCAGCTGAAAGAAAAACATTAAAATACATTACTAACTCATAAGCGACAGCTGTACATGCACCACAGAATGTAAAAGCTGTTTTGCTATCTGACCTGTACCACAATACATGATATGTGGGGTTTAACGTACCAAAACCACCATATGATTACGGACCTTTACAGCAAGAACCATGACTAAAATTAATGGTGATTACTCAAAAACAGACTCCATGACTCCATGCACATGAACAGTGGCTTTGAGAGAAGCAACTGTTCAGAAAATTAGATAAGCAACTTCTGTAAGAGGACAGAATTTTACAATATCGCCAGAATGCAACGCCACAGAAGAAGGTCCTGCAAATGCTACTGCGCTTTTTGCAAACGACAGCCTTTTTGAATTGTTGTAGTAAGCATTCCCTTCCTGTGTGTGTTTTTTTTCTCCTTTTTTTTCTCTTTTCTACACCCTCTTTCTTGCCCCTGTTTGCACACCCCCAGTGCTGGGTATTAAATTGGATGCCAACATTTGGTTAACCTCCTGGCTTTTTCTTCTCTTTCTCTCTCTCTTAAAAGAAGCCCTGGATTAACAAACGTGCACCGGTGTAGTCAGTGAAAGAGTTGCACTATGTCGACAGTCCTTGAATGCTGTCAATCAATCAAGACTTCTCGTCTGACAGCGCAACCTTCGCAGCTATTTTCGAAGCAAGGAGAATGGGCCAGCCATTGATGGACTATTTTATCTTCCTAAAACTTGGGAATGTAACTCCAGCCAAGGAGCGCTTGTTAACAATGTGAACCTCATTCATAAGGTCCTGTGCAGAACAGCTACATGCCCAACGAAGCCTGTTTTTCGTAAAAAAACGACTGCTTAAAGCTTCGGGTTTTCGAAAATGGTAAGAAAGTTGAGCCTGCCCACTGACATATTAGGGCGTGTGAAACCCTCCACTGTGTGTGTGTGTGCAAGTGCATCTCCTCTCATTTACTCTCGATTCTCTTCTCCCCACGTGTAGGCACCATCCAGTCGAGTTTTCTAGTTTGACTGCAGCACCAGAATACATAGCCTAGCGGATAAAGAAAGCAACCTTGAGACGGCGTCAATGGAAATGGAACGGGATGCGTGCGTCTCGAGCCCTGAATCTTTCGGCGGAGTAGTGGTCGGGATACAGTGTGGGCGCGTGCAACGCGTCATATTCTGCAAGCCCCAAACGGCGAATGTCCAAAGACCGAGAAGTGGCAGTGTGAACAAAGGCGGCTCCCTCTGGTCAGGTGTGCATTGCCTATAGGGTACCAAACTAGAGTAGTCTAGTTAGTGGTTAACCTCCCTACCTTTCTTCCTTCTGTCTCTCTCTCACTGCCGATGTCATAAATACGTTCTACTGCAAAAGGTAATAAAGATAATGAACTAATTATCACAATGACCCCACCCCACTGGAACAGCTCTTGTTCTGGACAGAGGTCTTCATTTGACGACGAACTTGGCAATTCCCACCCGAGGTCGTTTGTCATGATCGCTTTAAAGGGCCACTCCCAGGCCCCATACCAAATTTTAGTTAGACCGGGAGAGTTGTTTGGGTGTCCGATGAGGAACATTTTGCCAAAAATATTTAATATTTTTTTCAATCATATCACTACGAGCATATCATTACGATAAGGGGAGGCATGCTTGAAAATCTTGCCGCTCCTCCGAGTAGCTTTGCAAGCCAAATCTCTTCCCTACCCTCTCCGGCATCCGACCCAGAGTCACGTGTGCATGCCGTGTCCGAACAAGCTCACCCCGTGCACGGTGAGCAGCGCTTTTTTGTTTGTTGTTGTTGACCAGCGTTGTTTTGAGGTCTACTGCTTATTTCTGCGGGACGGTTTGGAAACGCTGGCTTAGACGTGGTAGAATAGACAAGCAACAATGATGTGCGCAAATGCGCAGGAGCGTTGCGCTGACCGCGTGGGACACGAACGCATGTGCAACGCCGGCACATTAGCTCCGCATTTCGTTGCACTATTCACGGGAAAAAATTTTAAAAAAAAACGTTCACGTTCCCTTATTGCGTCTCATTATTTATCGAGAGATTATTAATCTCTTCTAGAAACAATACATAAACTACGCATGTCGTAATAAATAAATAGTCCACCTTGTGACTTGCTACTGTTGGCGACGTCAGAGCACAATCGTCTACATAGAGTCCAACGTCACTGCTTTGCCGTGTACAGCACGTAGGGGCCATTCATACGCGCACGTCATGCCCTCAGTCTTGAAAGTGTGGCAGCTTGGGCTAGTTGTATGACTGGCGATAGTTATAGCGCGAGAACGGAACGACGGCAAAGTCATTGTTGTCTTTTTGTCGTCGTTCTGTTCTCGCGCTATAACTATCCTCAGTTTTTGGGCGTGAGCCCGAAAGAGAGGGGGGGGGGGGGTGGGGGCAGCGTTCATCTTGAAATTTGACCCATTTCGGCGGCACGTAGCGTTGCAAATATTGGCAGACGTGATGGTGAACGCCTAATTTACGCATCGCGCTTGTCAGCTCAAAATTGTCAAACCTGGTTCAAGCCCTGTACCCTTCAAGTTATGAAGGTTTTTCAATATGAGGGTATTTTTAGTGCAGCCATTATGTCTAGCTCAATCAAGCAAAAAACGGCGCATAATGACATTGGCACGTAGCACTTTTTATCACAATCAGAGCCCCCCCCCCTCCCCCCCAGATCACGATCAACGATATTCGCTGCAACAGCACCCAAACATATCTGGATCGAAATCGGCGCAGTCAAATCGCGATGCGCCGATACCAACGGGCACCGATTTCGCGAGACACCGCTGTGAAACCATTGACAATTAGGAAACAAGGGCGCCACGAAGTTAAAAATACGTTACTATGTTTTTGTCCCAAGCTCCGACGGATTCAACTCGCTTGAATTGTCACACACGTGTCCACACGAAAGACGCGAGGAGAGCGCCATGTCATAGAGGCTAGAAGGTTTTCCTAGTGTCGTGAAAAGCGTGAGCCATGTGAATATAGTAAGTAAGTAAGTAGGTGCTCCTAATCCCTTTTGGCACAGGGCAGGCGCCAGCAGCGCCACAGGACAAAGTTGTGCGCTTCAACGCACATCCATACACACGCACACACACATCACCAGTCAGGCGCTTGCCGCGCCACCGTCAAAAAAAAAAAAAAAAACATTTTGTGTTTTACACGCACTTCACGCGAACACGCACTCACACGTTTTCCACTTTACTGTTCGAAGAAAGAAAGGTCTGGTAGTAAATTGCCCGTTTTCGCCACCAGGGGAACGTGCCCTCGGCCAAGTCTATCCAGTGGCGTCGGCGTCGTTTTAGATATTTTCTGTCGGCCCTTCGTTGCGCTGGACACTGTCGGGGTGTTTGTCCACCTGCCAGCACAGTCTGTCCCAGAGTTTTAGACGTCGCTTGGCACTCTCGGTGTGTTCGACTCGGGTGTCGACGGGATCATCTGGGAGACCCAGATATTCCGCCAGGTTTATCTTGGGTAGGTCCCTCGCTCCGAGTCGCGGGCAATCCATCAGGATATGTTGGATGGTTTCTTCCGTGGCCCCGCTAGGCGGCACGACGGGTCCGTGTCGAACAGTTCCCAATGCCGCTTCCGCGTGGGCAGTGACCCCGTCCTGGCTTGGAACAGGAGGGCGCTTTCCCGGTCGCCCCTGTAAATGGCTCACGGTCTGGAGCCTGCTTGTATTCGAGGTATAACTGTAGGCTCCTTTTCTTTGCCGCCGACGTGCGCCACATCTCTGTGCTGGCTTCGGTTATAGTGTTTTTGTTATTATACGCCATTCTCGTTCCGATTTTGCTTCTTCCAGTTTTGTGTTATGGCCGAATTTATTTTCCAGAGAAGCCAGTCGTTTCATCCACTGTGTTTTTATGCCCCTGTATCGAGGTGTAGGTATATGCGCTGGCTGTAATTTGTTTCTGGTAGAAACTTTAGCCGGCCCGCATATTGTATTTTTGACCTTGCTTCGCGTGCTTCGAAAGTTGACCAGGCCAACTCCCCTGTTACTGCTGCGTTTGCTGTTGCAAAGCTGCCTCCCAGTAGCCAGCGCCCCAGTTCATTTTGGTGGCGGTCCAAACATCGCACTGTTTGGGTAGAGTACGCCAATGTGTCACCTGCGTAGGTTATTGCAGGCACGGCAAGAGTCTTCCAAAGTGTGCGGCCTACCCTGTAGGGGTTGTAGGAATGCCGTGACAGGTGCCACACCCTACCTTTTAGGCGGTTGGATTGTTTTAGGAGTAATTCTTGGTGTTTGTCAAGGTAATTCTTTTGGTCTGATATTGTTATGCCTAAATATCTGTATGTTGCTGTTTTCTTGATGGTGTTGCCTTGGATGGTGAATGTTATGTCTTTGTCATCAATGTTTATGCCCATCCATTGTGTTTTGTCAGTGTTGAATGTGAGGCAATCTTCGTGGGCTACGCGAGAGCATATGTCGAGGAGATGTTGCAGGTCCGCTGGGGATTCAGCCAATAATACGATGTCATCGGCAAATGCCAAGCATGAAATTTTAGTGTAGATTTCTTGGCGCTCAGTTGTTACGGTGGAAAGACGTAGCCCTGGTCCTTCTCTATTTACTTGTTCTAGTAGGCTGTTAATGTAAATATTGAATAATGTTGGCGATAGTGGGCACCCTTGTTTGAGTCCAATATTTTGTTGCACCTGTCTAGATTTATATTTGCCCAGTTCATACACTGCCGTACACTCTGCATATAGTGCTTTTAGTAATTTGATGAAGTCTTCCTCAATATTAATTTTTTCTAGCTTCTCCCACAGTCGTGAGTGCGGCACTGAGTCATATGCTTGTTGTAGATCCAGGTATGCCAGGTATAGTTGAGATTTGTCTCTGTTTTTCATTTCTATTGCCTGGGTTAGGGTAAAGATATGGTCACTTGTCCGTCTGTTTGGGCGAAATCCATTTTGCGATTCTGACAAGATTAAGGTTTTTTCACAGTGGTTTTGTAGCCTGCGATTCAGGATTGTATTGAAGAGTTTCAGAATGCTACTCAGTATTGTTATGGGCGATACGCCCCAATGTCACTTGTTTCCTTTCCCTTTCCCTTGTGATCAGCTTTACCCGGCTTTCTTTCCAAGTTCTTGGTATTTTTCTGCTTGCCAGAATGTCGTTGAGGCAGCCGCGTAGCATTTCCTTTGCCTCTGTTTGAATGCTTTCAGGAATTCGTTGGGTATATCATCGAGTCCTGTTGCTTTCTGGTTTTTTAGATCATTTATGCGTCTCTTTAGTTCTAGTTTAGAAATTGGTCCAGTCAGCTTTTCTTCTTCAGGTGTGCTGGTCTTGTCCTTTTTTCTACTGCTGATCTGGGGTGGTGGATCTACTGGATTGGTTTGCATATTTTTAAAATGTTTAGTTATGTGCTGTTCAATTTCTTCTTTGGTATGTAGAGGAATGCTATTTTCAGTAAGTAGTATGAGTGAATCTTCCTGAAGGGTGTCCTTTGGTTCCAGTGTCCTTATGTATGCCCAAAACTTCTGACTGTAATGGTTACGATCCTTATGCAGGTTTTCTTCTTCTTTTTGGAATTTCTGGTCTATCTTTTTTGCGGCCATTTCCTTTACTTTTCTTTTTTGGCCAGGTATTCCTTCCAAATTACCTCTTTTTCTGTCGACTCATGGGCGTATGACGGTGCCTTCTGGATAATTCTTTGCGAATGCGAATTCTGTCTTCAGTTCTCCATCAAACCAAGGTGTGTTTCTGGTCCTTTTTTTTCACTAGTTTTCCCAATGGTTTCTTGTGCTACTGACAGGCATTTTTCTGCGAATTCCTCGTATGTTAGAGGTTCTGTTAATGTGACTCGAGTTTATTGGAAAATTCATCCAGGCGCTCTTGCTCTTTCACTCGCCAGTGAGCTTTTGTAGTTTCAGGCCGGTTTACTCGATGGGGTTGATGGCGTCTGAGGCACAGTTTCATTCGGTGTGGTCACTTCCACAGCTGTTGTTTTGTCTTCGTCTATGTACAGAGCTGTGATGTTTATATCTTGCCTTACTACCTCTTGATTGTAAAGTATGTAGTCTATAGCAGATTTGTTAGCTCTGCGTGACCATGTGTAGGTGCCTTCACAAGCTGGATGGAGGTTTGCTATTTGTAGGTTGCATTGTTTAATTAATTTTCGGAAGCCAGCAGCATCTTTTTCGTGACCATCCAATTCTACTATGTGGCAGTTGAAATCTCCCATCAGTAGTACCGGTTGGCCTTTGTAGGTTTCTTCAATGTCTTTCTTGAGGCATGCGTAAATGCTGTCATTCCACTTTTGTTCCTCGAGGCCTGTTGCCATGTATATGACACAAATGTACAGGTCACGTGTGTCAATCTTTATTTTTATCCACATGTGTTCCTTGTCCTGGCAGTCCCCATTTACAGTGCTTCTCTTCGGTGTAATAAAACCAATGCCTCCACCCCGTTTTTGTCCTTTACTTCTGTTCTTTCCTTGCCATACTAGCCCCGGGAGCAGAGGTTGTTCGTCGTCCCGCAGGTGAGTTTCCGTTAGAGCGTAGATATCTATTTTTTGTCTGTTCACTTGGTCTTGGAGTTCAGCCCACTTGAGTTTGTTTGTTCCTTGCATGTTTAGTAGGCATATGGTGAGTTCTTTTTTCACTTCACTCTGCTTTGTTCTTCTGTTTCTTCTTTTTCTGGAAAGTGGTTGACAATGATCTCTGGAGGACTGAAATTGGGGGGGGGTTGTGCGTATGGTTTTGCCTGCTTGGTTGCTTACCAGTGCCGGTTTCTCTGTCCTAGTTTGCCTAGGGCTGTTGTCATTGCTTTCAGTAGCGTTTGCACTGTCCTTTGATCTGGTCTTGTTGATCGTCTCCAGTGTTGTGGGCGCGTTGGTTGTTTGTCCCATAAAAAAGATTTAATGGCCTCACCTAGTTGGCTGCCAACCTGGTCCGCTGCCTGTTCCGAGTAGTGGATATCATCCAGGTGATCTGCGGTTAGCTGGGCGGCTGCTGACATAAACCGCACACTGGGGCCCAAGGCTGTACACGCCGTTTGAACTGCCGTGTTCCATGTTTGGCATGCTGTAGCAAATTGTTGACCCCTTGCTTTCGGTTCAGGGATGGCACTGACTATGTAGTGGTGTTTGGGTGTCTTTTGGCTCCAGTAAGTCAGTTGTTGCTTCAGGTGGTCAGTGGTCTTTTTAATGTCTGCTTTATTTAAAAGATCAGTAGTACCTACATGTATTATTAGTTGCAGCTCTGTGTTGGTGGCATTTGCCTTCTGAATTTCTCCTTCAGCTCGGTGAAGTGTTTCTTCAAGATTGGCACCAGATTTTGTAGTGATGCGTAGTCTTTGATCATGTATAGCTTTACGGAGGTGCTTTTTCAATCGATGGGCATTGGAGTCGCCTAGGACTACAGTGCGTTTGCTTTGTGGTGGATGGTCATTTGACTGCGTTTGAGGATAGGGATGTTTCTGTTTATGGTCAGCGCTGAGCTGCTGCTGTTTCTGGCTGGTGTTCTCTGATTTCAAGGGTCGGCCTTTTTTGCCCACTTGTGTCCCAGGATTGCCTTCCTCTGCTAGCTCAACTGTGTGCTCAATGTCTTCACTTATCCTGCTTGTGCCCTGTGATGGAATGTCTTCCTTCCATTGGCTGCGAAATTGCTTGTCTGAGGGGTGTTTTGGCTCTGGTGTCCCGGAGTCGTGTCGAGGAGTTGAGGTAGCCTGGTCTCCGTTTTCTTGGGCGTCCTGAGTACTGTTTGTCTGTTCGAGTTTTTTATTTGGGTTTGGAGGGTACCAATCTCTTCCTCGAGTTTTTCACGCAAGTTGCGCTCTGTGCTCAGCAAAGTGTGTAGGTTTTGCCTATCTATTTTAGCTTCCGCTTGAGCAGCTTCCCACTCGGCCTTTATTTGGCTAATTTGTTGTGAGTGTTCGGCACGCAGTTTTATTTCTTGAAGTGCGATTGAAGCCTGCATTGCTGCGAGTCTCGTGCAGAGGTTGCACGTGTATCTGCCTGCCTGGGCTTCTTGTGTGCTGGAGAACGGGGTGTCATCAATGTTTGCCCATTCTTGGCAGGTCTCACATTCTACCATTACTGTTCCGTCCGACGAGTCCTCCTCTACACGGGCACTGGTTCCTTTTGTTGGGGCACCTCGGCGAGTCCGGGTCATGTTGCTATAATTTCTCATAAAATGGTAGTGTTATTTTGTGTAGGTGTGATGTTCGATTTGTGTTGTTGTTCTGCCTCTATTTGCTATATGTTACCGATAGGCTATTCTTAAGGCTGGGCACCAGTTTCTATTTGAAATTGCCGCCTGGGAGAGTTCCGATTTTAGTTATGTTTGCCGGGACATAGGTGGCGCATGTTGTCCGTTTGCTTGTCGTGCGGGTCTCAGTGCGTTAGGCCTAGGTGTTCAGGTTTGTATTGCGCTGGGTAATATGCAGTAATGCATGTCATCACGTACCAAGTGCGTCTTGACAGGCCCGGGGTTTTCATTGGTCCGCCGATTGCATTCTTGAAGGTGGGTCGCTTCGCTTTGCCGCTGATGTTTACACGATCACCACAAGCACGCGCACACTGCAACACAACCACCAAGCATTGTTCACTAAGTCAGCACGAAATATTTGCTATGCTCCGGTAGATGTCCCCAGTGCTCGCAGGCGGGTGTGCTTTTCTGCGGGCGCTCGCAAGTGAGGGGTGTTTTCCGTCGGCCGCTACTCTGGGATTTATTTTTCGAGCGAACGCAAGTTCGAAAAAAAAAAAAAAATAACAGGGATACAATCACGTATGAGGTCTCGGCAGCCTTCCAAGATGAACGAGCGCGTAAATACGACGATTGATGAAATAAAACATCAGTGCAAGGGAGTTGACTGACAAGATACTTGCTTTGTTCCTTTGCTTGTCATTGTGATGTACTTATGCATTGTCATTGTGTTTCGCGCATGACTAGTGCGACTGGTAAGTGTATAAAAGCGAATACCTTCACAAGAAATAAATTGTTGGCAGTTCAGCGCTCTGTCTCGTCTCTTCTCCTGTCCCCCCCAAATAAATTGTTGGCAGTTCAGCGCTCTGCCTCGTCTCTTCTCCTGTTCCCCCCTGCCCTGCTCCAAGCCACACGAACACACACGGAGCTAAAAGCAGGCCAGAAGTGCGAATATTAGACAAATGTGTGTACTACCCATCATTCTCATGCTCACTGAAGCGCTGTGCGTTGCAGCTCCCATAGATACTAGCACCAAATTTTCCTCTGGTATATATTAGGAAACTCTATGGTAGAGTGTGCTAGAAGTGTACACTGTACTAAAGCACGTACAGCTAGAGTGTACAAGAAGTGTTGAGTGACATGACCGCGCTAGAGTGTACTAGAAGTGTTAAGGGCGTGACCGCGCCTCGCCTAGAGTGCCTCGATGCGCGCGCCCCCGCTTAGAGTGATGTCAGCTTTTGCAAGGGCAGATGCCGCCGCCTCGGCTTCGGCGCCAGCGCGACCGCCATTTTGGCGCCTCCGGCCGGTAGTTCGTGCTTGGCGTGTGAGGTGTTGTTGGGCAGTGTTCATTCCCTTACAGTTTTATGCACCCATCTCCGCATCACCATGCCCGGCTGCTGCGTGCCGCAGTGCTCGAATCACTCGAGAAACGGATGGAAGTTGTACCGGTTTCCAAGAGACCCAAAAAGAAGGCTTCTTTGGACCGTTAAAATCAAACGAGACAAGTGGCAACCGACTAATACGTCGCACGTATGCAGCGTAAGTAAACATTTTTTTTTTTTAGTGCGTCGTATTCTGACTGGTCAGCATTATTTAGGGCGCCGTTGTTTTTTATTTAGGTGCGCAATGTAAACGCAGGACAGCCAAACGTCGTGCAGGGTACTGTGCGGCGTGCTCGTGTTAAAAGATCACGCTTTAAGAAAATGCGTCAAGTACGGGGGCTTCGGAAGCCCCCGTGTCGATAACATTTCATGCTGGTTCAAGGGCCTCGAGTTTGCTACTACATTCATAGGAATTGCGACTAGTTTCAGTGCCCTTGCACGGGAAAGTGTTGCATTGGCAGCAGCGTTGTGAAATCCTTCCCACCCCCTACCCGAGGCTGTTAATTTCGTGCACTGCGCTTCGCAGCTATTTTGCTCGCGAGACCGGCTGCCGCTGTCGTGACCGTCCGCCTCGCAGCCCGAAGACAGACTTCGTGAAATTGCCGTACTCGCTCGCCAACTCGCCCCGACAGCGTACGCGTCGACCGGGTGCTGGCGGAGTTGAGCTGAACGAAAAGTAGGCAAGAGATGGGGACGCAGGAGGTGTAGTTAAACAGATGAGAATTTAGAAAGTGGAGGAGGGAGAAAAGTATATGCAAGGGCAGAAAACGGGGAGTGAGTTCAGGCCGCGTGCCGGCGAGCGAGTACGGAAATCTGACGGCGCCTGACTGCTGCCGAACTTCAAGAGTACGGCACGTAGAGTTCACGTAATTCACATAAGAGGAAATTGGACGTGAAATGCGCGCATGTGGCCTCGCAGGGAATTAACATAGGCTCGGGTGCGTGGTAGGGGGATTTCACAACGCTTACGAGGCCTGCCCATGTTTATTCGTGCACGCGTTGGCACTGATCGGTCGAAATTTGAACGCCTCTTGTGAAATCAAGCCGTTTGAACATAAACATGCTGTTCCTGCGAAAAACTCGTAATATTACGAGGCCGGACTTCTGCCCGTCTTGTGTGTATCGTCGTATGTATACTTGGGAATCAGGAACACTTCAGTGACGAACAAAACAAGCGCTGTTACGGAGTGTTGTCATTTTTACCTGACAAATAAATTCGATTGCATTGGGAACTTGGAGGCTTGGGTACAAAGCTTTCGATAGAAACGAAATCTGTAACGCTCGCTATAAATCAGACCTGGTCCTTTGTCGGCACAATAGACTAATATTTTATTCACATGAATTCAGGAATCCTTACAGATTTTCAGTGCGAAAATTGAAAGGGTTAATATAACAGCAGGCTGGGTCTATGATCGCGCTCACTGAAGTGGCTTACGTGAAAGCGCGCGTGAGCTCAATTAGTTTCCTTCTTTTTGTGCTTCAAAGTTGCTGCTAGTTCCTGCTGCGAACCATACTGAATGCATACATGAACCCAGGCAGCACGCCGCCGTTGGACCAATCTTGGACCAACATCGGCTAACATCGGCACCGACGTCGGGCCGACGTCGGAAGTGCAACTTCTTCCAATGTCGGGCCGACGTTCAAGCCAATGATGGGCCGACGTTTTGCCGATGTTTTAGCCAGTATGCAACCAACATTGGGCCGACGAAGGCCCATCGTATTGCCAACAAAGCTGCCAATGTTCGGCCAACATTGGGCCATATTTCAGCCAATCACATGCCATTTTTACGCCGATGTTCGCTGCACGACGAATATTGGCTACGGATGTACGGCCGACACTGGACCAATCCAGGGCCACATTGCAGCCAATGAAAGGCCGTTATTACACCGATGTTTCCTGCACGACGAATATTGGCTACTGATTGGCTTGCCATTATGTAACCATTATTAGTAGAGAATTTTTCTTACCGGAAGATTTAAACAATATGCCTCGATGACCCGCTCTTGTAGTTTTGCAGCCCTGTATACTTGGGGCAACAGAAAATTGAATGCTGAGAACTGAAAACAGTTACTCGATCTATTTCATCTTTTATACGTCATTCCCTTTTCTAACACTAGAAGTGTAGTTTATTTTTTTTACCAATTTATTTTTTTCAATAGGGAGTGCTTTATTTGGTACTGGTATTTGGTACAGCAGATCGAAAAAAGTCGTTAGGAAGTAAATGCTGAAAGCGTATGTCCCCCACTTGCAATCCCCACATATGTCCCCCACATGATAATCGAGAATATTCATACAGTTTAGAGCATTTTTTTGTAACTAAAACATGGTGATGGTGCTTCCGAATCAGCATAAGCTAGCCGAACAGTGCACCACCGACAGTCTGCAGACCATTTATTCTTTGCTTTTTTTTATTTATTTGGTACAACAAAAAATGTATACATTGAAAAATATATATACACAACTAAAAAAGGCCCGCGCTACTGCAGGTCAGGTTGCGTTGGGGGCACAGTGGCAGTGGTGCTGTCAAGGCCCTGGCTGCTGTGGCTGGGCAGGAAGCCAGCTGCCGCGAGCAGCCGATAATCTGCACTCTGAGAGTAGGGATCATCGGGCTGCTCCACAACAAATGCTTCTCTGAAGCGCCGCTTCCTGCCCCCACAGCGATCACCAGACCCTGGCAGCCAACTCTTAATAAAGTTGAGGGCCTCCGCCTGGTCGCACCCTGCTTTTTGGCAGATGACATCTGCATACAAGAACAGAAATACCATAGTACACATGAAGCACTGCAGTACAGAGAATACACATGGGTACACACACATAAAACAATGAACAAGTTAAACCTGTCACTAATCTACAGAGCCTCAGGTTCACAGAGGCCCTTTTCCCTTTTCTGCCATGAAGGCTGTACAGCACTTGCACGTCATGTGCCAATACAGCCTTCATGGCATTCACACCAATTTCTCGGAGGCCACGTCCCCCAATATGCAGGAGGTGCTTGCGCTGTAAAAAAATGCAAGAAGCATAGATGGGGTAAACGCAACAGCACATCGAAAGGTTTTCATGATAAAAATCTGCAAGAAGAGGACACTGAAAACAACAACTTGAATTTTCGGGCATCACAACATTTCATTGTTTTTTTACGCTAACTTCAACTCACTTGACCTAAAATGGTTTCCACATCAGCCCTCTCACACTCAGTGTCCTGTAATTTGTGAATAAAACTTCTCCATGCACATGCATCACTGCATGGTGAGCCCTCCGCTCAATTACCGTATTTACTCTATTCTACCGCGCCCTCGATTCTATTGCGCGCCCGGTTTCCACGACAAAAAAAAAAAAAAAAAAAAAAAAAAAAAAAAAACAAGACATCGGTTGCAACGCGCACCCTTTTTTCACGTTGGCCCGCTTGATCACACCACTCGGGAAAACGACAATTTTTGAGAGCGTCTTCCGTTTAAATATGAAGTACGGGGGAAGCTTATGTCTATCTGACGTGCAACGGAGCATAGCTGTCACTCTAGTTTTACCGTCGCCCGATGTCAGCACACAAACTTGCTTCGCCCCTTTCTCCTAGACGGCTGTGGTGCCAGGCATGTTGAAGTAAAGAGGCGTGTGATCGGCATTCCCGATTTGCCCAAGCAGGTAGCCGTTGTTGTGCCGCAAGTTTAGGAGGAACCGCTGAAGACTCTGAAGCTTTTCTTCGTACTCCTCCGGCAACTTCCGGCATATGCCCGTTCGCCTTCGGAGGGAAAAGCCTTTTCTTTTCATAAAGTTCGTTAGCCAGCACCTGCTCGCTTTAAAATGGCTCTGCATTAGCCCTTTTTCTAAGGCTAACTGCATAGCCTGCACTTGGAGCAGTTCTGTCGTCACGGGCCGCTGTGCCGCTCACTGCTTAATCACATACTCACCGAGCAGCTCTTCAATTTGTGGAAACCGACCCTGCTGTGGTCCACTGAAGCCTTTGCGTGAATCTTTGCTGTCGACAATATCCTGCTTTTGTTTCCGCCAGTCCCGCACGCACGTTTCGGGAACTTCGAATGACCGCGATGCGGCCCAATTTCTGTCCGTTCCGGCACACGCGATGACTTTTCTTTTAGAAGCGGCATTGTGGTGCACTCGTCGAATTTTTGGAGTCGGCCCTACCATGCCGTCGATGCTAATGTACTACAAGATGACGAACTCCTCAGCACACGTATGAAGTACCGCACATGGGAAACACATAGACCGACGCGCCATGCCGACGCACGTAGGGGGCGGCCATTTTGTAAGTGGCGATGGCAATAGAATGACCATATTCATTTTTTTTTTTCGTACTCGATTCTAACGCGCATGCGATTCATGAACTCTCTTAACCGGAAAAAAGGTGCGTGTTAGATTCAAGTAATTACGGTAACTTTCATTATTTTGAACTTCTTTTAATTTGAACAAATTTTCTGGCCTCTTTGAGTACGAATTATTCATATTCGACTGTAATACAGTGGCTAATGAGATTACCTGGCTAGCTTGTTTCACGAAACACAGTATCTTAAAGCAGTACTAAATTTCTGCATGTTACATAGGCATATTAAAAATCAAGAAATACACACCAATACCGCAGCCACAGCTTCACTCTGCACAGCTGCCTCTGCTGCCTCCACGTCTCCAATTGTACCAGCAGGCAGCCGGGGAAGGTCAGAAGGGGGCTGTGCTGGCTGGGCGTGCTGAGGCACGGACAAGAGCCGTACCTCGAGCTTCAGCTGTCACACCTCCTGCAGAACCTCTCTTTGTTGCTGCCGGATGCCAAGTTCGATCCGCAGGATCCGTAGCAACAGAGCTGAAACATACAAGAGTACATACTATATTTACTCGCACAATTTGCATCCTCACATAATTTGCTCACCAGTATAATTAGCCAGCCTGCTTTACTACAAGAAACTTTTTGCTCGCATACTTTGCCCTCCCCAACCAGCCCGAGCCACCTTGCCAGCACACACACAGACACATTTGACTTCATGATGCTCTGGTCAGGCACATCTCTTGTCGAGCAGGCGAGTGCAGTCTTACACAAAATGGGCTGAGTGCAAGGTTCCTTCTTCCATGAACTTTTATGCTTTCCCTAGAATATCGAACTTGAAAACCGTAACCTGTTTATGTGTAGTCCGAAATGCCTAAAGGTTTGCCTCCTATCTTCCCACCTCTTCCACGGCAAGAATGTATTCCCGAGACACAGCACAGATGTTGAACGCGTGCAAGGACCTGTCACATCAACTAGATGAGGCAGGTTTTCGCACTCATTTTCTTTTTTAGATGCGGAGCATCTTATACTCGCGCCTTGTAGTGCGCCGTCCGCACCGCTTCTCGAACATTCGACAGCTGACGCGCGCGCATGCGCCGTCGCCCCGTCGCCCACTCTTCCACCATCTGTGCATCCCTTCCTCCTCTACACACCGCGCGCGCTTCACTCCTCCACCATCTGTGCACCCTTCCTCCTCTACACACCGCGTTCGACATCTACAATTCTCCTGATTCTCCAGTGGACGCGCATGTGGCGTCGCGCTTCGAGAACATTCAACAGCTGACAGTGCATGCGCCGTCGTGCTGTATAATATACTCAAGGTCGGCGCTCGCTCGCTCAGTTGCCGCTCGTCGGTTGGTTTGTACGGCGCGTCGACGTCCAAGGTCGCGGTGAAATGAATTCCAACGAATCCACAAACACAATGATCGACGTCCCTTCGACCAGCGCCGCCCTTTCGCATACGTGTGTACGTGTTCACTCATTTAACACCCCCTCCTACAACCACGTTAACCAATTTAGCCATCGACCCAAGTAAGTCGCAATTTAACACCCCATTTCACAACCACGTTCACCAATTTAGCCATCGACCCAAGTAAGTTGCACTATAACACCCCGTTAACCAATTATATGGTCCGCATCCTCCTCAGTGTTCCCCCGAGGGAAGCTGCGGGCAATTTTTTTTTTTTTGGTTTCGCCATGTGGCCATTGCGTTTTTACCGTTCCTTGTAATAGGCTACAATAATTATATACGAGGCAGATTGCTGTTATAAAGCTTACCGAAGAAAACTGAAACCGTGCTACCGCTAAGCACATCAGCGTGGAGTTCTTCGACATGCAATATTCAGTATTGGAGCCAGCAGAAGAGTGCGTTGAATAAGACTTAGCATAGAAGCTTGGGTGTGTTGGTTAGATATCGGAGGGAACACAACGCAATAGAAGACTGGGACAAAGAATGGGGACACACACACATGAAGGGCGACACACAGAGCACTGTGTTGGCATCGCGCTTCCTTGTCTGCATCTTACTTTGCGTTGGGTTCCCGACAATTATTGGAGAGTACTTATGTTCTCTGGTATAACCTTGTCGTGGGAACTGGTTTTTGTGAGCAATGTTCGGAAGAACTTCAAGAAAATGGGGGCATTTGAACAGGCTTCGCAAACAAATGACAATCCGCTTTGAGACAGCTGTGACAGCGCCTGCAACATATATTCCCATTCCCAGTTGGGCTTTTAGGCCAGCGATTCCTACTAGCTTCGCACATAACCGGATCGACAAAAAAAGTACACATAATACGCGAGTACATACCGCATTTGACTCTGTAGCTTTGATGAACCAGGCAGATACACATACTTATCCAAAGCTCCATTGATTCTATTGCAAAATTATTCAACAAACAAATTGCGATTTTATCCATGTTACTATACGATTGTGGCACTTTACCATTGCAGCTTTCCAGGAGGCACACATAGTGCAGCGTTAGTTCACCACTCGCAGTTAATTGTATGCAGTGGGTTGCTCACAGCAACTGACTGCATGCAATGGTGAACATCTTGCATGCTTGCACCGCTGTTTCAGCATGCTGGCTGCTTCCCATACGGCTATCAATTGATGTTCACAAAATTGGGAAGATGAAGAAAGACTACACAGTGCCCTCTGGCCACCCTATACTCCAAACCTCCAGCCAACAAACAAACAAAAGAAACAGAAATATGCAAATGAATATTATTCCTAATGCAGCTGGAATGGAGTGTAGTTTTCACCAACTCTGTGTGTTAAGTCAATATGGAGTGAGTTAACTCCATAAAGTAGCTTTTCTCATAACAGTGTTCACTCTATTGTAACACAAGGAGTGACTTCATAGCATCTAGAAGGAAAAATAGAATCTTCAGTATTTGATAGAAATGTGAGGCTCTACCTTAAAACAACAATAATCTGGAAAAAGAACTCATTACATTCGAAAAAAAAAAAAGGTAGCACAGTTGATCCCCTTTACAAGAGACACTGATGTAACAGACAAACGGGGATAAGAGGCACCAGTGTGCAGGCTGACATTTGGCCCATCATGCATCAGGCACTCCGTAGATGCGCCTGTGCAGACGGGAGCCCTGCAGTCAAGCATGCTGAGCAAGACTGTTGACCACTGTACAATGACACATTGCCACAAATTTTCAAAACTTCATTTCACAGACTTCTGCAAAAGCTTCTTACAGTCTTGCATAATTTTTGCACAAGCTTCTCTCATTCTTGCGTGATTTTCGTCAGAACATATAAGTGTTGGAAGTTGTATGTCCCCAAAAACTTGCACAATACAAATAGCATACATTAAAGTCTATCACTTAATACGTGCATAGTGTAACAATGAAAGGAAACTCACGCATGGTTTGCTCCGAGCCTTCCCCGTGCGGTGCCTCCTTGAGCCTTGGAGAGCACTGTACAGCTAGAGCAAAGTAGCATCAATCCAGTGTTAATGGCAGGTTAACAAGACAACAAAACTAACCCCCATATTCATAAACGCTCCCCGACTCGACTTTCACCCTTCACTTGACAGAGTTGAGCACTGTGCCGCTGCTCGTTTGAAAGCGACGCTGCGCTACTTGAGAATCACAGCAGATTATTGCTGACATGCAGCGACTTTCTCTGCTTAGAGACGGCGCTCCCACCAGCCATCTCAAGTGAAGGTGAAGCGTTGAGTGGAGGGACGTTCTAGAATACGGAGGTAAGATTGGTTGCAAGAACACTACAATAGACACAATTTTTACACTTCATCTATATTGTACAGCCACACACATTCTGCATCCTTATAATGCAATATATACATACAGGCTTATAAAGTAAACACTGTAGGATGCTCAAATAACACCTACACAAAAAATTACCCAAACGTGGCCATGCGCAAAGTACTTTTATTTGAAACTCACAAAACTTTTGCGGTGATGGAGAATAAATAAGACAGGTTACGCTTGGAGGCACATGAGACCTTCGCAGCTTTCATAAAGTACAAAAAACAATATGGTGTGTGTGTATGTATGTACGCATGAAGCTTCGGCCTTTACATACGGTTTCTTGAAAGTATCTACTATTAATTTTATGGCACCTGTGTCCTTCAGCACAATTGAAGGCCTGCTGATCAGTGTGTGTAATTGTGGAATAGTTACATGAAAAATGGCGTGAAACACCTAAAATCAAATTTTTCTAGCTAGGAAATATGCAGCTGTGTATACACAACACATGCTGCAAACAGTGGGAGATGACCACAAGAGTGATTTGAGTGTAAGCGGCAGTATTCCGCATTCATGCACCCCGCCATTTTCAACTGTTGCCCAAAAGCAGCACCACTTCAGCGTGCTTTTTTTTTTACATCATAAACAGCACGGAATACAGCGAGGATGAAAACAACATATGCAATTAAATTTTGAGCACTATTTATGGTGCGCATGATTGATTGATATGTGGGGTTTAACGTCCCAAAATCACTATATGATTATGAGAGACGCCGTAATGGAGGGCTCCGGAAATTTAGACCACCTAGGGTTCTTTAACGTGCACTTAAATCTGAGCACACGGGCCTACAACATTTCCGCTTCCATTGGAAATGCAGCCGCCGCAGCCGGGATTCGAACCCGCCCCCTGCGGGTCAGCAGCCGAGTACCTTAGCCACTAGACCACCGCGGCGGGGATGGTGCGCATGAAAAAAAAAAAAAAGGCCTTTGTACAACGACGAATTCATAATTTGCCTTTACGGACCTTCTGTTAGGCTGCACCACATACAGATTTTTCGTGGCTTTCAAAAGAGATTTGAAAAAAAATAATAACCGTGTTTACTCTTGTCATGAGCGCACTAAGTCACCCTCATTTCAGTCGCCAAAATTTTGAATTTTTTTTTTCTTCCACATATTAAACACACACCCTACGTTCATCCCCTGCAGTCCCACGGGCTCCCCCCCCTTGCCGCCTTCGCTCGCTGCCACATGCCATTTTATTTTTGTTTCTACTTGTTCACGGCACGTCCCCTGTCTTTTTTAATTATCTGTTGTAACATATGTGGCATTATCTTGTTCCCGAGGTGCCACAGGTGCTCTGCTATGTAGATGCACCATTAAACTAGTATTTTTGATCAACTGTGGATTTCTGATGTTTACCTTGCAAGTACGTAAAACTGGCATGCTTCTTGATCTACGATACACATGTGGCTTGTCTCACTTTAAAGCAAAAGTTAACATACAATGGTGTAAATGCTTAGAATTTGAAATATTGAGGCAGCAGCACACCGGAGATGATCATATGGTAAAGAAACGAGTGCTGCCTTATTACTGGCAAGTTGTCACTTATATGTACAAATAAATTTTGAGCAAAAAGTACAAAAAGCACAGCGAGGCTATGATGTGGTTCAACCTGTGGATTCGCTTCATTTATCACGCTATATGATGAAGCTTCCTTTGGTAAAACTGCCCAGATAAGAAAAAAAGTTTGCTGTCCAATACAGCAACTATACAAAGTGTGCACGTGCATCTCGCAGCACCTTTTCGTCACTTCCGAAATGCGCCACCACCATGCCCGGGCACCAACCGAATCTATCGCCTACAACTGCCATGTTGTCTCCTCGTGCTTGCACCCGTTTAGTTTTGCCTCACGATGCAAGTTTGAGGAATTATGAGCTGCTAGTGAGGCAAATTGATTTAGTAGTCCACGCAGAGGGAGCAGAGCTTAGGGTGTTTCTTCGCTGAAAGTTATAACCTAAAATTGAGAACGCACATTCTGATTTTCCTAAAAGTACCAGCGTATTTGGCTGGTGCAGATTAACAAAAGCTACTTGAAGAAACTTTGCAATATTTGCATCTTCAGGTGCAACTTCATTACGGGTAAGTGCCATAGCCAAGTATTACCTGCAAACAGATATAGCTTACCAAGATACTGTACATACAAACTTGTCTGCAGTTAAAACCATGATGGCGAGGAAGGCGGTTAAAATCGTGATGGCGATCGCGGAGATTTGGTATTGCATTGAAACAAACTATAAAGAATGAGAAACAATATTAGTTCACTTTGAAGTATAGCCGATCGGTTCAAGTTGGGCGTCAGGATTTTTTTTAATTAGTCAATTAATTCTATACACGGTCTCTATCATGTTCAGTGACTCCACTGTACAATAGCGTACAACAAAAGCAAAATACAAAGTGAAAAGTGTGTCAAAGCATACGCGAAAAATAAAGTGATGACTGGCATTACCGCGGCACACACAACGCAAAGTCGCTATCTGCCTTGTATAATATTTTCCTCGACTATTTCCACAAATTGCAATCAAAGAGGCTCAAGCTCAACATCAGCATTGTTTAAAACACTTGGGGGGGTGGGTGGGGGGGTCATTGCTACTTTGGTGGCGTAGGCCGTGACAATATATTTATAATATTATATCTCTTGTAAACTTGCCTAGCTCTGCACGACTAGTTTTCGATGGGAGCAGCTGCGCTTCGCACATTCACTTTTAAAATTGCGGCTCGAGAGATTTTGAGCTTTCACTTGTTTTTGGGCCAGGCAATTCGTAGTGAAAGCAAGATAATAGGCCCTCATAGGTTGTGGCGGGCAGCCGGTGTACGCCGTGGCTGGTGTATGTGTTGCACATCATGATTATCTGGTCTTGTATCGAGTGAACGAGCGAGGCCTTCCCAATCCAATGAGCTCGTTAAAGTAAGACAACAAAAAAACCACAATGCTTCCACATCGTTCACAGCAACAGATGACGAGCCCCCAACAAACCGCACTGCAGCACGTGAACTGCCGTAGGTACCCAGGGAGTTACTTGGGCATGGCGAGAGAGGGAGACAACGGCAGAAGTGACATCACAAGAACACTATGTACAAAGGGGACATTTAAAGACTTTTTTCCCATTTTTAAACTTCGTGCACTGTTGTATTTAGAATAGATGTATTTTGAATAGTTGTATTTGAAAAGAATAGTTGTATTTTGAAAAGGGCACTAATTCATAAGCCCAATGGTTCAAGGATGGGTGCATTTAGGGGGCCCATTTGACGTTTTACTTATGCCCTTCAAGAACTTGCTTACAGGGCCAAAGTCCTGTTTCAGAAAGAACACGCTAGTGCGTGGCCAGCAGTCCGTCAAGCATTAGTGCTGGTGAGATTTGGAAATGCAGCGCATGAGCATCCTCATCTGCTATTTCTCTGCTCATGCTCTCGGAGCTTACTTGCGAGGCACGGTCCTTCGCACTTTTCATTTTCACACTGTAAATCAACTGATACCAACTCTGCCTTCCATTATTTATTAAACCAATATTTCATGGTCACGAGGACGAGCTTAAAATGTTTGCTACATCAGACCTGAACAGCATTTTGAGTCATCGAAACTTGCTAGTTGCAGCGAGCATTATGCGAAAAATATGATGTGCTTTACGGTGACAACTTGCAAAACACTGCAGCAACGATTAAAATCATGCATTTTTTGTGCTCACAGGAAATCCCTGAAGCAGGAGGCACTGGGCTAGATAAATTGCGCAGCTAAAATACGGATGCGCTTTCCAATGCTGTCATGCGTACAGGCGGAGAAATGGCAGACAAAACTGGGCGCACCCCGATTCTATGCGCATGCGTCCCACTCACAAGCCTCGCTGCCAGTTAGCACCACATGGCTCACTGTCCATGAGCTCGCTTGTTTCCTGTAACAGTGGACCATACGGTACACCTATTTAAAAACAAGGATAGAATGTATATAATGCAGCATCTGATGAAGCCATGATGATGTGTTGCTGATGAAATCTGGAACTCCAGTTAGTACCCTTATTGTTAACCAGCCGACCGACTAGCAAAAGATTTGCGACTGAAATGATGGCATCTACACCTGCCCTTAAAGGGACACTGAACAAAGTTTTTGCCGCCGAGATTTTCAGCCAAAGTGAAAGATTGGGCCATGAAATTCATAGACAATAATAATTTCAAGCAGAAACTACGAACAAAATACTGAATTTAATGAGCCTTTACAAAAGGCCGCGTCTAGCTCTTAGACACGGCGTTTTCTAAAAGGTCGCGACATTCATTTTTCGAATTGTTTTTTTTTTTTGTTATTCAAGACAAATCTACGGTGCATTGTTCACAGAAAACAAAATTGCCTCGGTAAGATTTCTTTGCGAGCAGCTTACTAATTTTAAGGCAGGCGCGTTGATTCGTGAACTGAAGGATGCGAGTGATCGATCTTGCCTGCTAGTGGCTAGGCGACAAAGGCTTTACCCTCATGTCCTGGTGTAGCTAAGTCACGCAAATGGAGCATAAAATGTGCATTATCATTTATTTCACCTAAATATCACACGTATGTGACTTATTGCCGGTGACAGGTGATCAGGATGAAGTCGACAAGTTGAAAATCTGAACAAGAATTCACTCGAATGAAAAACCAACCTATACTCACGTGCACGGTGAAGTCGAACACGTCGTCCGTCAATGTTGTCGCTGATGCCCGAAGGAAAAGAGAAGAGGACAAGCGACGGGGTCGTCTCTTTCTATAAAGTCGGCGGAACTGCCAGAACGGCCAACACAAAAGGCATCGGGTTGACATTCCTCCATCTGGGCATCAGTCGCTCCACCCGGGCATGCAACTGCTACTGGTTCTATCCTCTTCCGACATTGCAGTGTTGCTGCCATACTCGCGAACCTTTTTAAATTAAAGCACGCAATCATGTGGTCTCTTCGTTTTGGCTGCACCGGCTGAACCAGTTCAAAGGGTGCAGCACCTTCGTCCTCGTTTTGCCGGAGCAGCGCGCGCCCTCTGTCGCACCCTCTGCACTGGCTCCTCGTTTGTCTAGGTGTAAGCCTAGTTCCTGACGAGTTCTGTACCGGCGTGCACGCACTCCAAAGCAGGGTGCAGAGTAGTGCAGCATGGCGGGCGTCCCCCCAAGGCCAGAGCAGACGACGTTGCAAATAGTTGTTCAGGGCGTTCAAAAGGAAGTTAAGGCACTTCACAATCCCGACGGGTCATTTATGACGGACGCCAACGGTTACGTCTATGAGGCATCAGGTAAGTCAGGCTGCATGCATTGCCAAAAAACGTGGTTAGCGGCCAGGAGTCGTAGTCGGTCAGCAAACAGCCTCGTAGCATTGCTTATGCTATGTCGGTATTTTTAATCTTGGTTTTCGCCCTTGCAGACGGCAAGCGCGTTACGTTGCGGTTCATGGCAGGGAATCGTGAAAATGACCCCCTCCGGCACAACCGCCGACGCCTTCTCCTGCCTGCGACGGCGACGTTGACAGCGATGGGGCTTTAGCCGCATTTCCAGCAGCAGCCGCGTCGGCTGAAGATGTGGAAGAGCTTTGGAGCGCCCGAAAAACAAGGTTCTTCATCGCCAAATACTCGGAAATGAAGGACTTGGTGGGAAAAACCAGGGCACTTCGGTATGTCATCCTATGTCCAAAATTATTTGCAGCTTTTTATTATTCCGTTTCACTCTAGGCAAGCACCAACAAGATAAGGGCGCATGAAGTTCACAATGGCGATGGTTATTGTTGCCTACATTTTACTGCCAGCAATTTACATTTTACTGCCCCCCCCCACTGAAAAAAAATTTTGGCTATGCGCCTGACTGTGACATATACGTTTACATATACACACAAACAGTATGTATAGTCACGCACATATATACACAACGAAGGCATTCGTAATGTTTCATTAAGTCAAGTGATCTTCAAAAACAGCGACGGTGCTTTTGTGTTGGGCATTGCACAACCGCTGTCTTGCCGAAAAGGTGCAGCACCTCCAAGCTCAAGCCATGTTGCAAGTGTAGTGCTGCCTTGAGAATTTGCACTAGAGGGAATTGCATGTTGTTATTCTGAGGCACATCTCTAGCAAGTCTCGCCCTGCAGTCCTTGTGTCTTCACTGTCTGTCCGCATTTCTCTCGCACTGCCACTTTTCAAGATGGTGCAGCTCATTGTTAAAAGAGATATGCTTCTTGACACGTGCTACCCTATCTTTGAACCTAGACTGCGCCGTCGTGTCAGCAAACAAGGTTGCGCAGCTGCATGTTTTACAATGCAAAGACAGGTTAGAATATGGCTGTCTCCTTAGTGAAGCTTTATGATCCAAAAGAGTGATTTACACAATGTTCAACTTCTCCAACATAATGCTTCCCGCACAAAAAGAACGTTCGCAGTTATCAGAAGTGTGTGAATAGTGAATTTCGGAACCTAATCAAGTAAGAGTCAAATAGTAATGGCACCAAATAGAATACAAATAGTAATTGAATACTGTTTGAATAGTAAGTAGACCATTTTCAAAACAGCCTTAGAACAGAACATTTTATTTGAAACAAATAGTCACAAACTTTCGACAAAGGCCATTACAGTCAGTTTGAATCTACTCAAAATACCACAATTACGAAAACTAAGGTAATCTCGTATGCAGCAGGAACTAGAATATTCGTAACATTTTGTAATTGTAGGTTCAACTACGGCATTGACTAGCGTTATCAACGTGAGACTTTGTCACCTCACTTTAAATAAAATTGGGACACAAAAACAAAACAATTTACAACCAAACATTGCAGATACAACTAAATATGTAACGGAGCAGATCAACCCGTCATCACAACATGGCCTGCGCACTAAAAGCGGATAACAATGGGCGTTGAAATTTACATCTGCAAGAACAATTTACGCAAACGCAAAACTTGTATCTGTTGCTAGTCGTGAAGCTGCAAGCACTCGTAGTTCCCACCTTTGGTTATTACAAGACGAAGACAGGAGCTGATAAATGCGATACAGCTAAGTGCAGTAAAAATTGAGCCAAGAATGGAGCTTTCAGAAGCGCATTCATTCGACAATCAATATAGTGTAGGTAGTCTTGCAAAAGCTTGGGCTGCGTACAGGTCACATTAGGGATTGAAAGAATGACTTGTAGCTGTTCGTTGTTTTGGGGTTCTCCCGCCAGTGCCGATTATTAAAAGAATATTTGTTACTTAGAATATGTGCAATTCGATTCGACTTAGGAACCGAATACAGTGCTGTTTGATTCATTATCCAAAATTTTCGAATAATCGAACATCCCTAGCAATTATCCCTGAAAGCTCCACATATGAAGTACTAAGGAAAGGTTCATGTGCTACTGCAAGACTTGGGTCACGTTACGTCGCTTCCTTCTTTCCTACTAACTGTGCTTTGCTTTTTTGTTTAGCACAAGAAGGCTTCTGTGGAAGAAGTTGGCTGAGGCCATCAATACGGAGTTCTTGTGCAACGTGACTGCCACACAAGTGGAAAACAAATGGAAGTCGCTGGACAGAGCATATAAAAAGTCAAAAAAAGACAACAATTCTTCAGGTCACCACCGTGTTGAACTGTGAATATGAAGGTAAGTTACGATTGTGTCTTCATATCTTCAGTGATTCTCATAGTGTCTATTACAGAGAGCTGGCAGAAGTCTTGGAAAAAGAACATAGTGTAAATCCAAGGCTGCTCTTGGAGCCTGGAAAAACAATCCTGCCTAGTGCAAGTCCAGAGTAAGTAAAAATTACTTAATTTGTGCTGTAGCCTGGAAATGACATGGCACCTGTACAATACTTTCACAGCACCAGCATCACTGAAGCACCTCAAGATGCAGCAGTCCCAGTCGAGTGCAACACAGCATCCAAAGTTCGGAGCAGCACAACGCCAAAAAGGAAGCGCCAGAGTAGGTCCCAAGTCACGCCGCTCTTGGAGGCATTAGAAAAAATGCAAGCTTCGAGAGCTAAGCAAGAGGAGGCAGCAGTGAAACAACTGGAGGAAAGAAAAAATGGGAAGAGGCAAAGGCAAAGCGGCATGATGAGCGCAT
>NW_023607180.1:0-20000 GCF_013339725.1 Rhipicephalus microplus
CCGGGCCATCAGCGTTGAAGCTGCGACGGTACAGAATGTTGTCGTGCAGTTCGAACAGGCGAACGGAAGGGTCTGTCGGAGCAGAGGTCAGACGCTCGATAATGGAGAGTAACGACGGGTCACGTCGTTGTTCGGTGGAGATATCACCCAAAGCGTGGATGGAGAGAACGCAGGGGTCTGAATCAAGGTCTGTCAAGTCGAGCGTTTCCACCGGATAACGTGACAAACAGTCTGCGTCTGTGTGGAGGCGTCCCGACTTGTAGTGGACCACGAATGAGTATTCTTGCAGACGGAGCGCCCAGCGACCAAGACGTCCAGATGGGTCCTTTAGCGATGACAGCCAGCAAAGAGCGTGATGGTCCGTAACAACGGAAAAAGTTCGGCCATACAGGTAAGGCCTGAATTTCGCCACGGCCCACACTAAAGCTAGGCATTCACGCTCAGTGATGGAGAACTTTCGTTCGGCAGGTGAAAGAAGACGACTGGCGTAAGCAATCACGCGGTCCTTTCCGTGCTGTCGTTGGCCAAGGACCGCTCCAATTCCATGGCCACTGGCATCGGTCCGAAGCTCTGTAGGTGATGCTGGGTCGAAATGGGCCAGTACTGGTGGCGTAGTCAGCAGATGGATAAGAGCCGAAAAGGCGTCCGCTTGCTCTATACGCCATGCGAAGGGAACGTCCTTCTTTAAGAGATCAGTAAGCGGTCGAGCGATGTCGGCGAAGTTGCGGACAAATCGACGAAAATAGGAACATAGCCCTACAAAACTTCGGACGTCCTTGGTTGAGCGTGGTTCAGTAAATTGTTGTACTGCTCGCACCTTTTCGGGATCTGGTTGAACACCATCGGCACTGACGAGGTGGCCGAGTATGGTGATTTGGCGACGTCCGAAATGGCATTTTGCAGAATTGAGCTGGAGAGCAGCTCTTCGAAAAACATCCAGAACAGCTGACAGACGTGTTATATTTATTTATTTATTTATTTATTTATTTATTTGCAGGTACCTCAAAGACCCCAATGAGTGGGGTTTTACATGAGGGGTGTTGAAGCACGAAAATTACACAACTGATCAACAAACATAGAAAAAAGAAAACAAAAACTGCACGAGCGTATCACGAAAGGGTATCAAGCACGCTCTGTTAATAAAAAGCATACAATGCCAACCAACGAAGCATACAACCGAAGCATAAAAAGCATACAATGCCAACCAGCGAAGCAGATAACACCACTAAGGATAATCGCATACATGACACAAAAATAATCAGTACATAAATTTTTCAACGGCAGCTTTGAACTGAGTCGGGTTTGTTTTGGTGACGACACTTTCAGGAAGGCTGTTCCATTCGATGGCTGTCAGAACAGGAAATGAATTTAGATAGGCGGTCGTGCGTGCACGAGGTGGGTATACTGCTTTTGGGTGGTTGAGGCGGTTCGATTGGTGGTGAGCAGTTTTTATGTGGAGGCTTTCGCATGATAACGAGTTGTAGAATTTGTGGAAGAGGCAAAATCGTGCTACTGTACGTCGTGTTTTGAGACTTGGCAATTTAGCTTTACGTTTAAGAAGTGTTACGCTTGTGTGGTATGAATAATCGGAGAAGATGAATCTGGCCGCACGGTTCTGAACGGATTCAAGGATGGTACTTGAGTTAGCTTGTGGTAAGTCCCAGACTGCACATGCGAATTCCAGCTTTGGGCGAACAAGCGTTTCGTAGGCCAATAATTTAACTGTGGCCGGAGCCAGGTTAATGTTACGTCGGAGGAAGCCCAGCGCGCGATTCGCGTCACTGGTAATGCGATTTATGTGGGATGACCATGTAAGGTCATGAGAAATAAGAAGACCTAGATATTTAGTGGACAAGACAGGAAATATAGCGGAGCCACTTAAGAAATATTTGTACGTGGAATAGGAGTGACGCCTGTGGAATGACATGATGGATGTTTTGTGAACGTTTAGCACCATGAGCCATTTGTTGCACCATTCGTCTATCTTCCTTAGGTCTTGCTGGAGTGCTGCGTTTTTTTTTATTTGAATATACTGCAGGCCCTTCACGGCCCAAGCAGGAGTGGGTACACAGATACATCGAAATACATACATTGCCAGAGAAAAAAAGAAAAAAAATGAACAAACAAAAAAAAGAAAAAAAAAGAAAATCATGGTGCAAATTCAATACACTGTATGCGGTTGATGAAAGAGTCAGTCGTACTACAACAAACAATGTCGTTGGGTAGGCTGTTCCAGAGGGAGATAGCTGACGGAAAAAGTGAAAAAGTGCGTTATCACTGGGATCGATAATGGGGCGATAAATGACGCAGTCGTCCGCGAACAACCGAATGCTTGAAGAAATATTGTCTGGTAGGTCGTTGATGTATATGAGAAAAAGTAAGGGCCCGAGGACCGTCCCTTAAGGAACACCTGATAGGACAGGAGATAAGGATGAAGAACTGTTGTTAGCGTAGACAAACTGCTGTCGGTTAGTTAAAAAATTTGAAAGCCATGCAAATACATGTTCATCAAGGTTTAAATGCGAAAGTTTATATAGCAAACGCTTGTGGGGAACTTTGTCGAAGGCCTTCTCGAAATCTATGAAAATAGCATCGACGGGGACGTTAATGTCTAATTTAGAATTAATGTCACTTAGGAAGAGTGCCAATTGAGTGTCGCAGGAGAGACCTGAAATGTGTCCTCATGACCTAATACTTGGTTTGGACTTCCTGTCACGTCATTCTGCGCTCATTGATTGTGCCACTGGTGCTCTTCAGCTTGAACTGCCGCAGTTTGCCGATTTTCCAGCAGCTGTCAAAGGTGGGCGAAAAGACGATGACATCGTCTAAATAACATAAGCAGATGGACCACTTATATCCTCGGAGAAGGGAGTCCATCATGCGCTCGAAAGTTGCCGGCGCATTACAGAGTCCAAACGGCATGACTTTGAACTGGTAGAGGCCGTCGGGCGTAACGAAAGCGGTTTTTTCACGATCCATGGGGTCGACGGAAATTTGCCAATAGCCGGATCGAAGGTCGATAGACGAAAAGTATTGGGCACCATGGAGGCAATCGAGGGTGTCATCAATCCGAGGCAAAGGGTAGACATCTTTGCGGGTCACTTTGTTTAAATGGCGATAGTCCACGCAAAAGCGCCAGCTGCCATCTTTCTTCTGAACGAGCACGACTGGGGAGGCCCAGGGGCTGGATGAGGGTTCTATTACGTCTTTAGTAATCATTTTATCCACTTCATTTTGAATTACTTGGCGTTCCTTGTGAGATACGCGATATGGACGCCGCCGTATAGGACTGGCATTACCAGTGTTGATCCGGTGAGTCACTGCAGTTGTTTGGCTGAGAGGGCGGTGGTCAAAGTCGAAAACTTCTCTATATGATGTTAGCAGACTACGGAGGCTGGCAGCTTGCACTGCAGTGAGGTCGGGAGCAATCATCTTGTTAATGTCATCTGCAGGCAGAGTGTAATTGCGGCCAAGACAGGGGGATGTAGTATCGGTGTCCAAACCAGTAACGTTGCAGCTGTCAAGTGGAGATAGGGTGGCCAAAGACATGTCTTGCGGAATAACTTGAGTCAAGAGACTCACGTTGAGTAGTGGTATAACCACTGTATTATTAGCGACGGCGACAACAGTGTGAGCAAGGGCGACGTCTCGGGCCATCAGTACGTCGACTATAGGAGTGACGAGGTAGTCACCGTCGGGCACATGACGTGAGCACGACATAGTGACATATGTAGCAGCTTGCGGAGGCAAGCGAACGTGGTGACGAGAGCGTAAACGGGGAGAATAGTCTGCTGGAAAATCGGCAAACTGCGGCAGTTCAAGCTGAAGAGCACCAGTGGCACAATCAATGAGCGCAGAATGACGTGACAGGAAGTCCAAACCAAGTATTAGGTCATGAGGACACATTTCAATGACGGCAAACTGAACTAATGTAGGATGACCAGCAATGGACACACGGGCCGTGCACATCCCTTGAACATCAGGGGTCCTCCCATCAGCGACACGAAGTTTGTGGGAAGCGGCAGGCGTGAGCACTTTATGTAGGCGTCGGCGAAGGTTCACACTCATTACAGAAATGTGTGCTCCAGTATCTATAAGGGCAGAAATAGGCACACCGTCAACGGCAACGTCTAACAAATTTTGTCTCGTCGGAAGCGTCAAGAGAGGATTTGTGGAGGGAGTCGAAGATGCAGCGTCACCTCCGGGCGCTGCACCGTTTAGTTTTCCGGGTAGGCAGGAGCGGGGTTGAATGGAGATGACGGCCTGCGAGTCTGCGGTGAGCGAGACGACTGGCGACGTCCTGGAGGCGAACGCGACTGATGACCATGCGGTGACGGAGATCGGCTGTTGAACCTTCTGTAGTTGTTTTGCGGAGAAGGCTGCACGGCAGACGCGAAGCGGGTGCTGTCCTGTCGGTAGTGAGGTTGAGATGAAGTCTGAGGTGGCGAGGACCAGCGGTAATTGCAGTAACGGACGACATGACCAATACGGTGGCAATGAAAACAAATTGGTCGATTGTCGACGGTTCTCCACGCCGCAGGGTCGCGAGATCGGGCCGCGAACTGCTGCTCGCGATAGGACGAGGGTGGACGCCATGAAGCTCGCTGCGGGCTGGGCAAAGCGCACACCGAGGGAATACCTATGCTGGCGAGTTCTTGGCGGACGATGGCTTGAACCATGTTAGCAGTGAGTGGGGTGGTGTCACTTGCAGCGGTGTGAGCCGGAGCAGAGGCAATGGCTTCAAGTTCGCGCCGTACAATTCGGGTCACCTGATCCGATGAATCTAGAGGTGGTGGCTGTGTTCTTGCACGGTCTTCGCAAGATGATGTTGCAGCCGTATTCGGAAGGCGGGTGAACACGCTGTTAATCCGCCGGCTCTTCGCTTGCTCAAAGCGCCGACATTCTTTTATAATGGCGTCCACTGTAGAAAAATTTTTGCAGATGAGGAGGTTGAATGCGTCATCCGCAATCCCCTTAAGAATATGCCCGACCTTGTCATCCTCCGGCATATCGGCATTGGCTTTGCGACACAACGACAACACATCTTCTATAGAGGAGACGTAAGACTCGATCGAGGTCTGCGCCCGAGACGCGAGCATTTTGTTCGCGGCCATTTTTCTTCCATTCGCCTTTCCGAACAGGTCTAGCATTTTCTCCCTGCACACTGCCCAACTCACAAGTTCTGTTTCATGGTTCTCATACCACGATTTGGCGGTTCCCCTAAGATAGAATAACAGGTTTGCCAGCATAAGAGTCGGGCCCCATCGGTATCGAGTACTCACACGTTCGTACTCTGCCAGCCAATCTTCAACGTCAACTTCATCTGGATCGCCGGAACCGCTGAACGTGCCAGGACCCGCGGGGGTTCGAGCACAAAGGTTGTGGTTGCAGAAGGAGATGTAGTTACCGCATCATCTCCGGCCGCAGGAACACCAGGAGCAGATGCAGACGCCGTACTCTCCGTCATCGTTGTGGAATGACCCTTCAAACGTCGGCCGCTGCGAAGTTCCGTTGCGAGGCGGTTACCCAGCACCTCCACCAAATGTGACGGAGCGAGGTCTTGGCTTACAGGACAGCGTCCACCGAGAGTCGGCAGCCGAACAAGATGTCTGAGTTGCCTCTCGTGCAAGCGCCTAACGCACAGGCGTCTTCTTCATCTTCGCTAAGTGCCACGCTTGCTCCTGTCGATGATGCACCGTAACAATATCATGAAAAGATGCGAGATGGTGGCACTTGGAGTGTTGAATAGTTGGACGAACAGACACACAGACAGATGCATGGACGGACGCACGGATGGCTGCACGGACGGGTGGACGCCTGGACGGACGCAGGAGCGGATGCATGTACGAAAGCAGGGACAGACGCGCAGATGAACGTGTGGACGCACGAACAGACGCACGTATGGACGGGCGGATGAAAGCACGGGCGGCCACACAGACGCACGCATGAATGGACGGAAGCAAGAGCGAATGGACGGATGAATGCTTCGCCCCACTGTCCATTATTCACTCCGTGAATATGCTGCAATTTTTTTTATACACTCAGTGTCGACACCACACAGAAATGTATCCACACTACATAGAAATGTGTCCACTCCACACAATTTGTAATAACGCAAGTAATCACGCCAATTTAAGTGTTCACACAAAACATTGAAGTTCCATAAAATGTCTAAGGTGATCTTGTTGCTTAAATACTGAACTATTCCCAGAAAGGTTTTCCCAAAGATATTGTAGTAAAACACAAAAATACTGTTTTGAAACATACTGGTTAACAGTGAAGTACATTTGTTTTATGTTTAGAACTTTTAAGCTATTTCTAATCCCTCTAGAAAGTGAACGACCGCACGCGCTGTAGTATCTTGTAGCTTTAGTTTTGGCCATGGACCCATGATTTTAGGGGCGAAGCTTCTTATAGTGACACCCGTTCGTCCCTCGTAGCCGTTGTAGTGTGTAACAACTATAACATTTTAACCTCCAAGGTGGTGCCGATGAGAGATTTCTTCTGTGCGTTGTTGAACAATCAAAGATGGTCTTCAATGTACATGCTAATTGCTGGTAAGGTAGATTGAGACAAGAGCATTTGGCTTTCAGTTAACGCGCACCCTGCGATCCCCATTAGCAGCCATTGGCATGTGCATAGAGCAATATGTGACAAGAAAGGGTTGCTACGTTATACTCGCTGCGTGTAACCTCCTTAGTTTTAAAAAAGTTTAGCGAGCGTTGAGCCGCAGTGCCATGAATACAATGAACTAGTATATACCATGAACTCGAGGTGGTTAAAAGTGGGAAGTAGATACGAAGCGCCAGCCATGAGAAAGTTAAAGCTGAATTCTCCTGTCTCTCATTTCCGATTAGCAGCCATTGGCATGTACATTGAGCAATATCTGACAGGAAATGGTTGCTACGTGATACTCGCGGGGCGTAACCTGCTTGTTTTAGAAAGGTTTAGCGAGCGTTGGGCCGCAGTGCCATGAATACGGTGAACTAGTATATACCATGAATTCGAGGTGGCTAAAGGTGGGAAGTGGACCCGAAGCGCAAGCCGTAAGAAAGTGTGCGTGTGCCACCTCTCGTTTAGTCCTTGGAATGTCCGCTGGATGGCGGTGCTTCTGCATAGGGAATACATGATGAAAAGATGTGGGATAGTGTTACTGGAGTGTTGAATAGATGGGCGAACGGACACAGAGACAGATGCACGGATGGACGCATGAATGGACGCAGGGGGGGATGCTTGGCATACGCAGGGAAGGACGCACGAACAGAGGCGCGCACGGACGGGCGGATGGACGCATGGATGGTCACACAGATGGACGCATTGACGGACGGAAGCAAGCACGAATAAACGAACGAATGCTTCGCCGCACTCTCCATCATTCACTCCGTGGATATGCTGCCAATTGTTTCCAATCGATGGAGGTCGCTTATCCAAAGGATTGAGTTTTCGAAAAATATTTTTCGAGGTGCGTCATGACTTTTACATTGCAGAGGAGCGTGCTCCACGTATTCTTGAGATTCTACACATGAGCAGGTAGGACTGCCAGCTTTCCTTATTCTATACAGGAAGCCTATAGATGACTGTTTCTACTGATCGGCTAACCTTTAACGAAATAATAAATTTTATACCGGGATCACTGTTATACAACTGGGAGTTTCGGCACCATTTCGAACCAGGTTTCCAAAGACAGTTGACACCCCAGCCTATTAATTAGACATCGTGCAGCGCTCATCCAAAGAGCTAGCAGTGATATATTATTTTCTTGATGTGCTGCATGTGCAATGCGATCAGCTATGTCGTTTCCTTTGATTACAGAGTGGCTTGGTGCCCACTGGAACATCATGGTGTGGTTTAAATCTTTTGCTATAAGGTACGTCCTTTGTATTTCATATGCGAGCTCACTATCTTTGTTGCCCTAGCTGACTCCTTTTAAAGAAAGTAATGATTACTGTGAGTCACTGATATCTACCCATCAAAGTGGGCCTGGCTGTAAACTTATTAAGTATAAAGCACAGAGTATTGCATAGAGTTTTGCCGTTGCGGATGTTGTGAAATGCATTGCAATAGGATGGAAAGGTGGGATAGTTGGTAATTCATGATGGTTCAGCGAACTGGGAGCGCGGGGGTTGTGAAATGACTGAGTTTAAAAACTTTTCTCGTTTGGAATGCAAGTACAAAAATGCCGACGTAGAGCTTTGATTCAGACATGATCCGTCGGTGTACACGTGAATATAGTTTTAATAATCGGTATAAAGGTGTGTTAAATGTGATTGCTTTATTACAAATATAGGCATATAAGTCTTACAATTTAATCCCGGAATCGAAGTTGTAATATTTGGGATAGAGAGTCGCCATTGTAGGTGGGATGCACATGGAGGCCAGCATTAGTGCGTAGGCAGTAAACTCTTGAATTCTACTGTAGTTTTATGCATTCTTCCAGCTGATATGTCCAGAATAGCTTGGTATGGGGGATAATTAGCGTGTTGAGTCCCCCAGGTGATATCCCTCAGGCTGCGAGCGACTGATGAGGTAGACGCCGAGCTGCTGCTTCACGCCACCGAAACGACGGAACGCGATCAAGCTCTGCCGCTTCGGTGCACTAGAAACGCTGCAAAGTCCAAAACGTCACATTCGAACGACGGCCACTTAGGATGCCTGTGAGTGCGAGTCGATTAAATAGCTTCTTTACGAAGAAAAATTGGCAGATCCCACGTAAAGTGGAAACCGATGATATACAAAGCAAAAATGAGGAACGTTGATATGCTACTTTAAATCAGCACAACGTTACGAGCCGGAGGTAAATTATGCCGTACATGACTTCCATGTCATGATTATCATATTGGCACGCGTCATTTATCTTCGTCATCTATTCACATCATTTGATAATAAATTTGGTATATATAGAGCTAGTGAAACAGCCGCAAGCGCGCTATGATTGTAGCAGGTAGTCATCTTTTACATGGCACGCATATCATGACTATCATGTTTAGACTTGTCATTTAGATTCTTCGTCCATTCACGTCACCTAATACCAAATTCGGTGTATGTCGAGCTTGTAAATCGGCCACGAGCACGCTATGAGCGTAGCATGTAGCAATGTTTCACATGGCACCCATATCATAATTATCATGTTTGGATGTGTAATTTACCTTCGTCGTCTATTCGTGTCACGTGATATCAAATTTCGTATATGTGGAGCTAGTGAAACGGCCATGAACGCATTATTAGCGTGGTACGTTGTCATGTCCTAACATGGCACGCTTGATATGATTATCGTGCTTGCACCAGTCACTTACCTTCGTCATCCAATGACGTCTCGTAACACCAAATTTGGTATATGTGGAGCTATCGAACTGGCCGGGAGCGCATCATGAAGGGCCCATTATTCTCCCACCTAACGTTGACGAGCGCACACGCTAAGCGAAGCGACGCTGCGCTAGCGAATCGGACGCCAGTTGCGGCCGGCGCGACCAGTGTCCGTCGCGCGGCCCCTCGGCAAGCAGCGGAATATGCAACATGCTGCATTTCGTGCCCATGATGTTACCCAGCTCTACCCAGAGAGCACTGCGTCTGCCTCTCTTTGTAATGGAGCACGGTGCAGGAAAGATAGGAGAGTGCATGCCCGGCCGGTGCGCTACGTGAAAAGTGTGGAGGAAATGACATTAGGGCGGCCATATTCACTGGGCACAATGGCGGCGTCGCTATGGCTACGTGTTGCGCAGTGGAGCTGGTCTAGCAGTGAGCGGCCGCGGCTGGCGGCGGCATGTGTGCCTTTCAAGGTCTCGTGCTGAGTCGTGGCCGACAATATTCGTGCTCTGCGCCATGTTATTCGTTACGCAGTGTTGTTCTGGCAGTTAATATACTCTTAGCAACGTTTAAAAATCATTTTTTCCATCACGTGGTTTTAACACTGCGTAAATTGAGTGCACATCCGTGTGTCGTGCGGCGAATGACGCTGCTGAAACAATTAGTGTTCAGCGAAATTGCGTTGGGCATCAAGACGAAGCGCAATGATGACGAACGCCTTGCACGTCAGTGACATTTGAGCAGTGCTCGTGCTTGTGACAATTAACGGACGACGCTGTTGAGCCTAGCAAGACGCAATGAGGACCATGTGCACGTATGCAGATTGGTGTTGTGTGTGTACAGTAACAACTTGCATTTGCGTAATAAAACACCTTTTCTGGGGCGCTTCGTACACTCTCCCCCAGCATTGCATGCAACCTCAACGTAACAGCACCCGCGTTCAAGTGTCACTTGCACCGTGCTCAAAATCACCATGGTCGCAGATTGCTGACGCTGGTGAGTTTCACGTGGAGCACGGACACAGTGGCCGGACGCTGCGTCGGCCGCGTGGCGGAATGCAACCGTAGAAGGCGCACGACCGATCGTGTTGTCTCTACAGTTGCTGAATTAATGACATGAAAACACTCGCCGTTATCAGTGCACCTAGCGCGCGTTCTGTTGTACTTGCTTCGTTGTCGGTGAGCTGTTCTCATTGTCGCTAAGCTGTTAATACTCGGACGAAATGATTTCGCCGAAGGTGTCGCCCTGGCCCAGAGTGTTGAGCCCCGTTCCATTAGTTTCGGATCATCACGACATGTGCGCTACGCAGCTCTCGTGCTCTCCGAGCTGAGAGAGAGTTGTGCCGTCTACTTTATATTCAGTTGTATACAAGAGAGCAGAATTCGCCCAGTCAGTATGGCCGACTACTGGCTTTATCGTGGCTTCACAGCGAGTGACGTCAGGGTCTCTCTTACCTTTTTTTCCTTCGTGTGATGGAGGGATGCCGGGCGCACTCAAACGCGCATGCGTCAAAACAACTCAACTTGGCACGTGCCTGCAAGTATATGGCAGGAAGATCGGTGCCTGGCGTGGCAACGCCGGCGTGACGCGACTAAACGAACACCGGCACCCACACACGGCGGGTCACGTCGAACTGTATTGGTGCCTTGAGTCTGGCTTGTAGTCATGTTGTTACATGACACGCATGTCATAATTAGCATCGTTGCACCAGTCACATACCTTCGTGATCCATTCACATGACGTAATACCAAATTGGGCATATGCAAAGCTATCAAAACGGCTGCAGTGGATCATGAGTGTGGCATGTAGTCATGTTGTTACATAACACGCATTCCATGATTATCATGTTTAGACGTGTCATTTACCCATGTCGTCCGTTCGCATCACGTAATACCAAATTTGGTACATGTGAAGCTAGCGAAGTGGCCAGGAAGGCGTCATGAGCATAGCATGTAGTCATGTTGTTACATGACACGCACCTCATGATGATCCTGTTTGCATCAGTGATATACCTTCGTCATTTATTGTCGTCACGTAACATCAAATTTCGTATATGTCAAGCTAGCGAAACGGCCGCGAGTGCCTCATGAAGGTGACATGGAGTTATGTTCTCACATGACAAGCACCTCATGATTATCATGTTTGCACCAGTCATGTCCATTCGTCATCCATTCGCGTCCCGTAATACCATATGTGGTATATGTGAAGCTAGTGAAACGACAATGTGTACACAATAAGCGTGGAATGTAGTCATGACCAGTCATAACATCAAAATCATGACATGCACGTCATGATTTCCACGTTAGGGTCTGTCACTTGTGTTTGCCATGCAGTCATGTCATACCATACAAGTTTCGCAACATATAGTGTGAACGAAACCACTGCAAGAGCAGCAAAACCATAAAAGGTAAATTATGACATTCGTAATATAAATGTGATGATTTTCATGTTATGAGTAGTCAAATATGTTCTAATACAGTCATGTTGTGACAAACCAAGTTTGGTATCGATAACATTATCGAAACGGCCAGGAGAGCTAAAAGCCGTGGCGGCAAGATAGATACGCTCAAGGTCGCCGAAGCTCGCTAAGAAAAAAATGGCAGCATATCCACGGAGTGAATGATGGAGAGTGGGGCGAGGCATTCGTCCGTCCATGCGTCCGTCTGTGTGACCATCCATGCGTCTGTTCGTGCGGCCGTCCCTGCGTTCGTTCATGCATCCGCCCCTGCGTCCGCTCACGCGTCCATCCTTGCATCTGTCTGTGTGTCCGTTCGTCCATCTATTCAACACTCCAAGTCCCACCATCTCGCATCTCTTCATCATATATTCCCGACATAGAAGCACCGTCATCCAGCGGACATTCCAAGGACTAAACGAGAGGTGGCCCACGCGCACTTTCTTACGGCTTGCGCTTCTGGTCTACTTCCCACCTTCAACCACCTTGAGTTCATGGTATATACTAGTTCACTGTATTCATGGCACTGCGGCCCAATGCTCGCTAAACCTTTCTAAAACAAAGGAGGTTACGCCCAGCGAGTATAACGTAGCAACCTTTTTCTGTCAGATAGTGCTTAATGTACATGCCAGTGGCTGCTAATGTGAAATGAGAGACAGGAGGATTCAGCTTTTAATTTCTTACGACTTGCGCTTCGTATCTGCTTCCCCCCTTTAACCACCTCGAATTCATTCATGGTATATACTAGTTCATTGTCTTCATGGTCCTGCGTCTTAACGCTCGCTAAACCTTTCTAAAACTAAGGAGGTTACACCCAGCGAGTATAATGTAGCAACCCTTTCTTGTCCGATAGTGCTCAATGTACATGCCAATGGCTGCTAATGGGGATCGCAGCGTGCGTGTTGACTAAAAGCCGAATGCTGCTGTCTCTCATTCCCCATTAGCAGCCATTGGCATGTACATTGAGCACAATTTTTTATTGTAAACAACGCACAAAAGAAATCTCTCACCAGCACCACCTTGGAGGTCAAATGTTATACCTATTTCGGGTATGTGCCTGTGTTGGTTACGTACTACGAGGGACGGACAAGCCATGCCATAAAGAGCTTCGCCCCTAAAATGTTTCGCATTTAAAATACCACAAATAAACCGAATGGTCACCTCCCGGTCTCGGTACAGCGGCACAGTGCCCCTCGTAGCGAACGACGCCATGTTGATTTTGTCATTGGTTCATCATGATTGTTGCGTCATAGCAAAGAGTGGGGTCAGATGGACACGCATAATGGAAATGGACTGCGATACAGTTTGGTTTTATTTAGGTGTGTCACCGACTAGACTTTCGACTGTTCACGTTGTTGCGGCTGCTGCCGTGCGCTTTTTTCTCTCGTCTATGTTTGTTGCTTTCGTGATATGCTTACTTCTGCGATGACGTTCGGCGTTATCACATAATCGAATGTGTATACGTGACTGTGTGAGCTATATATAAATGCGTGATAGGTCTAGCATAAGCCATGACAGATGTCAACTTAGACGGCGTCTTCACGCGTTAGTTTTGTGCGAGCGCACGTACTCGCATGTGTTTAACCGAGTATTTAGCGATGGGGTACGTTTGTAAATCTCGCGGCAAATAAGTATTCCCGGTGTGCGCCTGACTGCCAGATGATGGGCTTGGTTGTTGCAATGTGCCGGGAAATCATTCTGAAAGCAACGTTTGTAACGGTTTATCAAAAAAAAATCGATTTCATTCGTGCTTGCCGATGCCTCTTGCATGCCGGTAAAGCCAGTACTTTTTTCGGTGGGTTCGGCACTTATTGAAGGCCGTCAAAAACCTGTATTTTCATCATTTATTATTGGAAAAATACCATGCTTCGTCCGAATGTCAGTTTTCATATGTTGTGAGCCTGCTTTTTGCCTGTGAAAAATGTTTTCTTGCTGTGTAGGTTTTAGCAATATTTACAATACTGTTTCTCATCTTGCTATCGTGTTCTTTTTCACGTTCTCTTTGTCATGGATGCTGGTGCTGAACAGAGGTGACAACGCATCAATCCACAAGTTTGATTCCTCCAGCCATCACGACTTTCTGATCAATTCTTAATCATAAGGAATAAATACGAAAACATAATTCTGGTATCTGCAGTTTATTTTGCTTTACTTGACGCTGTGTACGTCACACTTAATTTGGTTTGCTATACTAATAGAAGCATGTAAACGAGAATACTCACTTTAGAATTCACAGACTATATTGTCGTGCCCTTTGTATAACTCTTCTAGAAATTATAGTTTGGACGAGTGTTATTGCATAATGCTAAATTTAAAGTGTTTTGCAGTTTTTGGGCACAACAGTATTATTGTAGCTACTTAAAAAGAACACTTCACTATTTTCAGCAGTAGTCGCGCAAAAATAGGCAAGTGTAAACTTAGTACCTTAAAATGGCCACAGAGTCGCTTGCCCTATACGTAGGAGCGTCATCGGCAAAAGTGGCCTGACACCCTAAAAACTTGTTATATGTTTTGTTAGCACAATGGAAATGTCAGCATGGTGTTCATTTACTGTAATCTCGACTGCATCCAAATAAGAAGGTCGTACTTGTAACATATTTGTGCCTTTTTGATGAAAACTAAGTATTCGGTGAGGTAGACTGCTAGAGAAATAAGTACAATTTGTCACCGTTATGTAGTATAGTAGTGCTAGGTAAGTCCAACTATAAACGCGTCTTGCGTGCTTCTTGAACAAGCATCACATTTCGATTTTGTTTCTTACATTGTGAATTCATAGAACACCGTAAAACTCGCAGCGCGATTGGGCGACCAACAGAGACCAAAACGTGCCAGTAACCAGCCCGTGGGCGTCGCAGAACCAGCGACGTTCAGCTTAGACATAGTCTAGTTGCATGGTGACCGGCCGCACCCTCCTTCCTGTATATTAGCTGCTTCTGCAGCTCCAGGGGAGTATTCTTGAAACGGCGTTACAATAAAAAGCAGCGCTAGTCCCATGAAAGAAAAAGGCAGATCCTACGTACGGTGAGAATCGATGATATCCGAAGCACAAATGAGGAAGAGTGATAGGTGACCTTAAAATCAGCACAACGTTAAGAGGCGGAGGTAAATTATGCTGTACATGGCTTATAAGTCATGATTATTATTATGGACGTTTCATTTACCTTCGTCATCTAATAAAGTCCTTGATAGCAGCATTGGCATGTATTGAGCTAGTAAAACGGCCGCGAGCGTGCTATGAGCGTAGCATGTAGTCATGGTTTAAATAAAATACATATCATGATTATCATGTTTGGACGTGTTATTTACATTCATCGTCTATTCACATCATGTAATACCTAATTTGGTACATGTTTAACTAGTGAAACGGACACGAGAACGCCATGAGTGTATCTTATTATTATTTATTCTTTCCAAATAATGTTGGCCGTTATGGCCGCAACAGGGTGGGTACAGTAAACATAAAACATGTAGTGTAGCATGTAGTCATGTTTTACATGAAACGCATATTGTGATTATCAGGTTTGGACGTGTCATTTACCATTGTCGTCTGTATACCCTTCCCGTTATACTAAATATTTAGTACATGTTGAGCTAGCGCAAGGGCGACGAGCGCGTCTTGAAAGGCTCAATATACTCCGACGCAACGTTGACGCAAGCGCAAGCTGCAAATGCGACATGCTGCATTTCGCGCTGACGACGTTACTTAGACAGAACCGCGTCTGCCTCTCTTCGTGACGGAGGGACGCCATGTGCGCTCAAACGCGCATGCGTCAAAGCAACGCAGCGTGGCGCACGCCTGCGAGTATATGGCATGCAGATCCACAATGAAGGTCAGTGGGCAGATCCACTGATCTCTACACGAGTGATATCGGGTGCCTAGCGTTCAATCGCCAGGGTGACGCGACAAAACGAACGCCGGTGCGCACGCTCAGCAGCTCACATCGAAGTGATTGATATGTGGGGTTTAACGTCCCAAAACTACCATATGATTATGAGAGACGCCGTAGTGGAGGGCTCCGGAAATTTTGACCATCTGGGGTTCTTTAACGTGCACCCAAATCTGAGCACACGGGCCTACAACGTTTCCGCCTTCATCGGAAACGCAGCCGCCGCAGCCGGGATTTGATCCCGCGACCTGCGGGTCAGCAGCCCAGTACCTTAGCCACTAGACCACCGCGGCGGGGTCACATCGAAGTGTAATGGCGCCTTGAGTGTGGCGTGTAAATAATATTCTTAAAGGACACTAATCTCATGATTATCATGTTTGCACCAGTCACAAACCTTCGTCATCCATTCACGTGACGTGATACCAAACTTTGGCATTTGTGAAGGTAGCGCAATGGCCACGGGCGCATCATGAGTGTGGGACGTAGTCATGTTGTTACATGACACGCATGTCCTGATCATCATGTTTCGACGTGTAATTTACCAATGTCGTCCGTTCCCGTCACGTAATACTGAATTTTGTTCGTGTGAAGCTAGCGAAACGGCCGCCAGCATATCATGAGCATAGCATGTAGTCATGCTTTAAATGACACACTTCTCATGATTATCATGTTTGCACCAGTCACTTACCTTCGTCATTGAGTCACGTCCCGTAATACCGTATTTGGTTTATGAGAGCTTAGCGAAACGGCCGCGAGCACATGAGCATGGCATGTAGTCATGTTGTTACATGACACGCATCTTAGGATTATCATGTTTGCACCAGTTAAATACCTTCGCCATTCATTTACGTCCCGTAATACCGAATTTGGTATATGCAAAGCGACGTACGCCGTGAGTCGTACGCCTCTTGTCGTTGTATTATCAAGTTTTGAAGGTCATAAAATTGCATTGCATGTCGATCAAATTGGTGTGACATCATATTCTCAAAGATGTTGAGTGGGACGAAGCGTTTGTCAGTCTCTCCGTGCTTACGTGCGTTCATCCGTTCATTCATGCGTCCATCCTTGCGTCCACCAGTCCATTCGTTGGTTCGTCGGTCTGTCTGTCCGTTCGTCCGACCGTTGTATTCAAGGGATGCCGCAAGCCACCCGTCTTCTCAAACAACAATAAAAGTTCATTTCTATACCACACACACTGTTTCTCACGTCTTTAGTTTGATGATTGACCGGGGAGATTAACCTCCCTGCGGAGTGCTTCGCCCCACTCGTAATAATCAACGTCGAGGATATGCTGTGATCTTCTTTCACCAGTGTCTTGCATACTATACTGCCTGCGAACTTCGAAGTACGGTAGGTTTTCAGCACATCTAGATCTCTTGCAGGGGCATCGCAAATATACGTGCTCTATTATGGGCGGTGCAAATCTACAACAAAAAAAGCCCATTTGAGAATATATGTGCCCAAGTATTGACATTGCTTCTCGTATACCTTGACGCGACATCTACAAATGAGCGCGAAGTTATTTAAAAGCTCAAAAACATTTTTGTTTCTCGCCACATGCAAGCTTCGCCAACAACGCGGCCGACCTTTCAACCGTACAAAAAAGTGCCGCGGAGAGCAGAAAAGAGCGGACCATGTCTACCTCTGGAAACACGCTCTCTCACACTATCTCCGTGCGATTCGGACGGCCACAGAGAAAACTGCCACTCGCCGGCGATCTCCATGGTTCCCCCGAGATGGGCATCGCCAATGGTAAGTGGTAAATATAAAGAGCTTCTTTCAACTATGAAGGAGGTGCTCATTCGTGGCTCAGTGGCTATTGCCACGCACTCTCCACCAAAAGGCCGGACGGTTGATTCCACGCGCCGGAATCTTTTTGTGGTATATTTTTTTCCCATGTTTTCATATATGTAAACACATATACATATATGGTGAATGACAACTCTAGCGTCCAAATCTAGCCGAGAATGTTCATATAATTGCTATCTTATTAATAACGCGTGCGAAATCATGTTGCCAATGCGCTGCATAACTTAGAAAAAATTTTTTATCACCTTTCGCAAGCATGCTTGGATCCACGCAGCGACGTAAAAAAGATACTGACTAAAAGCTATCAGTGCATTAGGGCTGCTGGACATATAGGGCTTCACTTCAAAATTATTCGCATATGCATGCAGTCAAAAACGTCGACGGTAAAAATTTCGCCTTTCAAAGTAAGCAAAACGAAAATGTAATCATGAATGTAGAAAAACATGCTGCGTGTCTACTTCCAATTTTAAGGTTGTAAGCGGAGCTCTCCTTGACTTGTGAAACGCACTTGGTCCCGACGAGGACTACGCCACAGAGATTAACGATGTCCTCTCCGGTCGGACGGGTCGTCGCAGTGATGCGTTTTCGAAGGCTACTCCATTCAATGGTGTGAGCAGATGTCAATGCTATAAACGGCCACAGTACCTATCGTTTACTCTATTTTACTGCCATTACTTGACTTACTCCCTTCACAAGCATACGCATGGGAAGGACAAGGGAGGGGCGGGTTTTCGTGACTTTGACATACATGCACACAATCTGCTCAATGTATGGCTGATAGTCGCGTTACAGAGGAAATGTAAAGCTTTTGTCGCCGCCCCCTCCAGTGTGGTCGGCGTGAAACTCTTTGAAAAAAATTTTTGCAACGCCCTTGATCACTGGCCACGAGAAACTGTGGGTGGAATTGTTGCGATGACGAAGAAGGGCTTCCCTGGGTAGAGCACCTTAGGTTGTGAAGCCTAAGAAGGGCTCGCACATGACGTAAAACGCTGAGCATTCACCGCGAAGTGGCTGCAGGATTATTTTACTTTAACATATCCAGTGCTTTAGAACGCTTTAGGTGTCATTGCGAGAATCACTCCGCTACCATCACGCCTGACTATGACAAAAGTGCCCATGGTGGAGGAATAAGTGACTTGTCTGTTTTCACTGCCTTGAAGGGCATATGACTTGTTACAGTTGCATTCCATTGATTGATTGATTTAAACTTTATTTTGTCCTGAGAAGACAGCACTCCAAGCGAGATCAGTCGGGACAGTTTTGACGAATTTGTGCCATCTTCACTCAAGAGCCTCGGCACCAAGCGCCACCGAATATGCAGCAATGACTCGGAGGCCCCCAGCAGAGACAGAAGTCCCCTGCGGACTTCGATGCGGCCCTGGAAGCCGCGCGCTTCCGGTGGGTCGCCTGGTCGTAAGAAGTGATTAAGCTGCTTGCGGGGCACCCGCTCCCGCGTCTGTCAGAACTGTGAGTCTAGTATCCAAATTTGTCTTTATTGTTTACGATGGCTACCGCATTGAATATTATTTCCTTCAACGTAAAAGGTTTTCGCAGTCCAGTAAAGTAGGCCGAGGTGATTAGTGTAGCCCGTGCTGCAAATTGTGATGTTTTATGCCTGCAGGAAACTAATTTCTGTTCACTATCCGACGTTAGGGCTTTCAAACAAACGTTTAACTTAGATCGCTATTTTTTTTTCGCTACAACTCGTTTTACGTGAGTAGGCATCATTATATTTCAATCGGGCTTTATTGAGAGGTCACCACGTTGTTTATGACGGCGTAGGTAGAAATATTGCTCTAGATTGTACCTACTTTCCTTTTCGAATGAGGATACTATGTACGTATGCGCCTGCACAAACCGGACAGTCTAATGATTTTTTTTCAAAATTTGGATGCTTTTTTTCCTAGACGGTCGTCATGTGATTCTAATTGGAGACTTTAACTGTGGGCTAAATACGCGATGCGATTTACAATGTCCTGGCTGGGGTCGGTCTGCTTGGAATTCACGTGAGCTGCGACGCCTTGTCCAGCATTTTTTATTGCTGGATGCGCATAATGTCATGCACGGGAATACCTTTGTTTGGACTTGGTGCCGTGGACACTCCTCCAGCAGACTCGACCGAGCTTATATTCCACATGCTTTAGAGACGTTTGTCTCCGACTTACGTGTTCCGCCCATCCCACCTTCGTCTGTGTACATCTATGACCATCGTCCGATTCTCTTAGAACAAAAAATTTCATACTCTTTTTCGGAGAAACTATGACGTCTTGATGTTCACGTCCTCCAGGACGCGTGCTCTCGGTCAAATTTGTCCCGTGCAATACGCGTGTCACTCGCTGCGTCTTATTCATTTGATTGGGATGCGCTTAAAACCCAGTGGCGCCTGTACTGCTCAGTTGAAAGGCGTTTCCTTCGTCGTCGCGTTTCTGAGGAGCGGGCCGATACTGCAGCGAAGTTACGCATCGCCTTGCACGCTGAACTGCCGTCTCCCCTGATGCGAGCTTGGCAACATGACTTACGTGAACCCTTCCAGCGTTTGATTGCCG
>NW_023607180.1:25000-47794 GCF_013339725.1 Rhipicephalus microplus
ACGGAATGCGTGTCGACGTACTCCGTATTTCTTAACAGAGCGTGACGCTTCTTCGCCGAGCCAGTGTTCTAGTCGACGTAACATGCCGTGGTTTGAGCGATGGCGATGTGGTGGCCGAGACAAATTTAGAACACCTCCTGCAGCAAGGCATACGTGTAGCGAGAAGTGTAATACACGTTCGCGACGGCCGATCTGAATTGCTCGTTAGCAACTTTAGCAACGAGCATCGACACCTTGTCCGTGGCACTTCGATAGCGTTTGCCCACGAAGTAGCAAACGTAACCAACTCTCTCACGTCAGAAATAGTGGATAACGCAGACACATCAATGAGCAACATTGACATCAATCTTGATCTGTCCACTGATAACCAGACTGCGCTGCGAGCGCTCTTGTTCGAGTACAGGTCTTGCTTCGCAAGTTGCTCATAGATCCGCCGGACGTCTATCACTCAACACAGGAAAATCACGTACGAGGACGCACGCCCAATACACCAGTACCCCTGCCGCGTGTCGTCTAAAGAACGTGAAGCGATACGTACGCAAGTTCGCGAGATGCTTGACGATGGCGTTATCGAACCATCCAACAGCCCGTGGTCATCTCCAGTCGTGCTTGTGAAAAGAAGGACGGGTCGCTACGCTTCTGCGTCGATTACCGAAAGCTTAACCACGTGACCAAAAAGGATGTGTACCCGCTACCGCGTATAACCATTCGCTGGATAGACTTCGTCGTGACCATTATTTCACTTCTCTCGATCTCAAAAGCGGGTACTGGCAAATCGAGGTAGATCAGCGGAGACCGCGAAAAGACAGCCTTCGTGACTCCAGACGGCCTATACCAATTTCAAGTACTTCCTTTCGGCTTGTGTTCAGCGCCGGCAACTTTCCAGCGAACGATGGACACTGTCCTCACAGGGCTCAAGGGGCAGACTTTGTCTTGTCTACCTTGACGATGTGGTGGTCTTCTCTGCCACGTTCGAACAGCACCTTCAGCGCCTGCGCAGCGTGCTGGAGGCTATCCGATCGGCGGACCTCACTTCTAAAGCCACAGAAGTGCCACTTCGGCTATGAAGAACTAAAATATCTTGAACATGTAGTTAGCGCCGAAGGAGTCCGGCCCGATCCAGAGAAGCTTGCCGCTGTTGCCGAATCACCAGTTCCTGTCGATAAGAAAGCCTTCCGGCGCTTCCTTGGTTTGTGCGCCTACTATCGCCGGATTATCATGGCTTTTCACAGATAGCAGACCTCTGACTCGTCTCACAAGGGACGACACACCGTTTGTCTGGGAAAACGAGCAACAAGCAGCTTTTGATGAACTGCGACCGCGCATGCACTCAGCACCCGTTCTCGCTCATTTCGACGATGATTATGACACGGAGGTCTATACTGACGCTAGTAACGTTGGGCTTGGTGCAGTGCTCGTTCAGCGTCACGAGGACATCGAAAGGGTGATAGCCTACGCCAGCCGCTCTCTATCCCGTGCCGAGGCGAATTATTCCACTACGGAGAAAGAGTGCCTCGCAGTCGTGTGGGCAATCACCAAGTTTCGCCTGTACCTTTATGGTCGTCCCTTCAAGGTAGTGACGGACCACCATGCCCCTCTGCTGGTTGGCAAGCCTGCGCGACCTTCAGGACGGCTAGCACGGTGGAGCTTGCGGCTGCAGGAATTTGACGTCACCATCGTCCATAAGTCCGGCCGTAAGCATGAAGACGCTGACACACTGTCACGCGCACCCCTTCATGTCGTCAGTCAAGAAGCAGAGGAAGACGAAGGCTTCCTGGGCGCCACTAGCTCATCAGACTTGAGTAAACTGCAGCGGGATGACGCAGAGATTCGTCCGATCATCGATCATTTAGAGGGCCAGGGCATAATCGTACCACGTCATTTATCCCGCTCGTTGCCGTCATTCTGCCTTCGAGATGGTGTGCTGTACAAGAAGAAAGCTCGTTCGAGCAACCGTACCTACCTCCTGGTGGTTCCTAGAGACATGCGAGACGACGTCATCTTCGCTTGCCATGACGAACCCACATCCGGTCATCTGGGCTACTCACGGACAGTTGCCAGAGTGAGCGAGAGGTACTATTGGCCAGGACTTTCGGCAAGCGTCAAGAAGTACATCAAGAGCTGTCGGGAATGTTAGCGCCGAAAGCAAACATCTGTTAAGCCAGCTGGTTTGCTTCAGACCATTGAAGCACCCTGCACGCCGTTCGACCAAGTCGGCATGGACATTCTCGGGCCATTCCCCCTATCTGCGGACAGCAACAAATGGGTGATCGTCGCGACCGACTATTTGACACGCTACGCTGAGACGCAGGCGATCCCACGAGCCACGGCTTCTGAGGTAGCACAATTTTTCATGCGCCACATCGTGTTACGACACGGTGCTCCTTCCAGTATAATAACGGACAGAGGGACGGCATTCACGGCGCAGCTTATGGACGAGGTTTTCAAACTGAGCAACACCAGACACCGAAAGACAACTGCGTACCACCCGCAAACCAACGGACTTACCGAGCGACCTGAATAAGACCATCGCAGACATGATCTCAATGTACATCGACGTACAGCACAAAACATGGGACCGGATCTTACCTTACGTGACCTTCGCGTATAATACCGCCGTGCAAGAGACCACGCGATTCACGCCCATTTCAGGCTTCTCTACGGCCGCGAGTGCAGACCATGCTGGACTCTATGCTACCGTGTCAAGACCAAGACGAGTTGGCAACTAACGCCGATGAATTCGCAGAGCGTGCTGAAGAAGCCCGGCAGCTCGCGTGACTACACATCGGCCAGCAACAGCAGGCAGACGCACGGCGCTATAACATCCGTCACAGTGAAGTATTTTACAACCCCGGAGACCAAGTTTGGGTGTGGACGCCCGTCTGCCGCCGTGGCCTTAGTGAAAAGTTACTGAGCCGGTACTTTGGCCCTTATAAAGTGTTACGTCGCGTCAGTGACGTGAACTACGAAGTGGTTCCGGACTCAACATCGCAGGCACGGAGTAGGACACGACAGAGGTCGGATGTCGTTCACGTGTTGCGCATGAAGCCATTTATTGCGCGTTGTTCATAACTTTTTTCTTGCCGTACACTGTTCTTTGTGTTATTTATTTATTTTTGTGAACTTGCTTCTTCGTTCACTAATTTTTTTATATTGGCACGCTCGTTAATTTCTATGTTTACTTTATCCGAATTTCCAATTTTATTTTTCCACGTGCCCTATGTCGTAACATCGTGGTGGTGCTATGTACTTTTCTTTCCCCCTTTTGGGACTTTTTTTCTTTTCGAAAGGGGGGATAATGCCACCCACACGTAGTGGGTCGACTGCAAGAGCGGCTCTACCATCTGGACGAAAGAAAGAAGATTGCGTGTCTCTTCTCTGCTCGAAAGCCAGCCACGACTGACGCATCGTCCTAGAGCTAGCTACCCGGTTCGTTCAATATAACCCCCAGTGCTTGTGACTCATCGTGACAAGATATATATATAAATATATATATATATATATATATTTATATATATATATACATATATATATAATATATATATATATATATATACCATACATATATTATATTTATATATATATATATAGTGGCAGACATGGTTGTCATTAGGTTGTATACGAGGGACTATTAATCAGCTGCCCGCTCATAATAAGTTCACGTGCTACGTGGTGCCAAACATGCGCATAAAATAGTGTTTTCCACACTCGTCGCTTGGCTTATAAGATGGCGCTGACTGTCACTCCTACTACTAAATTCACATACAAACCCAAAAAAGTGGATGGAGGGATGGCCGCTGTGGTAGCTCAGGGGTTAGAGCATCGAGCGCGTTATTCAAAGATCGTAGGTTCGCTTCCTGCTCGCGGCTGGTAATTTTTTTTCATCCACTTTTTTCTTCTTATATAGGATTCCATTGGTTTCTAATACTTCCCCTGTTACCTTCCTCGGCATTACTTTCGTTAGTTCTCATTAATATGTGTTAGAAACACGGAAAGAAAAACGAGCCCTTAGGTACACACTTCTTTCCCTTATTTTATTATATATCTATATTAGTGACAAGCAGGTAGAGAAACTGGTCGCTATGACCAACACCATTCTCCGTCACAACACTTTATCGGACGAAGAAATCACGCGATTAAACAGAATTTGAGCAGAATAAATACCAAGCCATCAGGACCACAAAACTTCATAAACTCGAAAGAGACCAGTGCCCCAACCCGCGTTCCCTGCTACAGTGCCTTATCATTACCAACACCACCACACCAGGAAAACACTACTGGTACAACGAACCACCCAGTCTAGGAACACAACCGTGTGACACTGTGGTTGTAAACTTATCGGACACGAGCTTGTCTCCTGACGAAGTAAAACTGCTATTTAAGGGACTAAGCTTCTGCCCGACCACAAAATTTTTTCGATGAATTCCACTTACTCCGAGACCTCGACAACTTCGCTCGAAGCTTAAGGTTGCGCGAATATTTCTTAGATAGGCCTTCTAACCACGAAACAATTCACCGTCGTAAATCAAATGATTGGACACCGAACAGTAATCGAGACAAGTGCTTGGACCTTATATCACCGCAGTACAGAAAGAATATAGTACAGTAATACCACAGACAGAAAGGAAACCGAGGGAAAACTTGACCAAATCTGAAAAAATAAGCATGAAAATTTGGCATCTAGGACAGACATAACAATAAAACCCGCTGACAAAGGAGGAGCAATTGTAGTCCTTAATACACACCAACTATTTACAGAAGCATACCGCCAACTAGCCGACTCAAGGATTTTACGAACGGCTTCCAGGTGATTCCGACAGACGAATACAAACGTATCGTATCAACAGAACTAAAGAAACTGTTGGACGCAGAAAAGAAACCAACACTGACCACCAACTGATGCAAAGCAGCATACCCTCGTCCAGGTCGCTTCTACATCCTCCCAAAAATTCATAAACCCGGTAAACCCAGGTCGACCAATCATATCAGGCATCGGTACAATACTGAACCCATATCAGGGTACGTGGACAAACTAATAAGCACATTCCATGCACCCTCGCGTCCGGTAATAAAGACACCACAACATTTCTTCGAGACATGCGGGTATCTGTGTGCCGAAAAACTCGTACTTGGTTACTCTTGATGTCTCTTCTTATATACAAATATTCCTCACGATGACAGCATAGCTGCATTACAAAACAGTACACAAACCATAGACAATCTAACACCCCAGATTTCTCTGCCATTGCAACATTGACGAGGATGGTCTCGAAGTGAATTCATTCGAGTTTAACCAAGAGTATTTTCTGACAAATCAGCGGGACCGCTATGGGGCACCAAATTGGCACCTAATTATGCCAACATATTTATGGGAAAGCTCGAATCTGAATTTCTTGCACAAAGTTCCTTGAAACCAATGTTATACAGAAGATACATAGACGACCTCTTTCTTATTTGGACCCACAGCGAGGACGAACTTCTCAGCTTTATAGACACTTACAATGCTGTACATCCGAACATACACTTCACACAACCATACTCGCAAGTTACCATAAATTTTCTTGATTTACCATAACGATAGAAGAAGAGAAGCTCTCTACAACCCTATATCGCAAACCAACGGATCGACAACAATACCTTCATTACCAAAGCGATCACCCACGCCACTGTAAAAACAGTATTCATACAGCCAGGCTCACCGGTTTTAAGCGAATCTGCTCTAGAGACGCTGACTTTGACACGAGCTCACAGAGGCTAAAACTTCTGCTCGAGCAACAAAAATACCCCCCACATGTAATTAATGACGCTGTTCAAAAAGCGAGGAAAACTAAGCGTGAAGACTACTTATGAAGCGACCACCACGAGAAGACCCACAACGACAAACCTCTGCTTGACTTACAGCACAAACTTCCCCAATGTAAACAAAATCCTTAAACGACATTACAACATTCTGGAACAAAGTGAACGTCTGAAACGCGCATTCCCATCTGCTCCAGGCGTCCGTTACCGGCGACCACGTAACCTCAAAGACACCCTTGTCCACTCCCAAATTAACAGATCACCCCCAATAATTCATGCCGCCCTTGCTTAAAGCCACGATTGTCTTTATGTAAGGCGATGCGAGAAACAGACAAAGCAACCAGCACGCAATCCAAGTTTTCGATTAACATACGAGGAACCTAACATGCGATTCTTTCTAATGTGGATGTAACCTACTCGAATGCAACGGTGTGGTATGCAGTACATCGGACAAACAGAAACACCATTTAGGATTCGCTTCAATAATCACAAGAGCCCATGCGAAATCAGCCCCAAGTCTACCTCTATCAAAACATCTCAATCTTCCCGACCATTTATTCGACAAACTATCAGTACGCTCTTAGAGACGGGATTTAAATCAAATCGAGAACGTGAACAACGAGAGTCATACCTTATCCACCGATTTAACACCCTCGATAGAGGAATAAATGAGAATCCTGGTACACTTGCAGCAATTAAAGCATTAGAAAACAATAACGGCAACAATGAAAATAGTAACTGAGTTCACGGCACTGCCAGCTGCGAAGGGCACTGGACAACCTAAAACAATTCCAAGTGTAACTACTCTTCCTAAGTGCAGCTGTCGTCTGTTTTCTCTTTTATTTTACTACCCAATCAATTGTGCCGAAGAACGCTTACATACTCGGTCCCAGGAGCTTGGTGAGAATTTCACAAGCTATATTGAGGACGTTCTGGACCTTTGCAAGTGAGTCAACGAGTCGATGTCCGAAGAGCTTAAGATCAAGCATATCATGAAGGGCATTGAGGACGACGCTTTCCCAAATGTTGCTTTCTAAGAGTCCTCGCACTGTCCTAGAACTGGCCGAGTTATGCTAGAGTTTGACGAGTTGCGCAGGCAACGTATTTTCACACCGACGTCCCTCGGTGCTCGACGACTCTTCGTCCAGCCTTTCCACCCTTGGCATAAGAGAAGACCATGCCCCTCTTCTCTCCAATATCCATGAGTTCATCCGCGCTGAGGTCGCTCGTCAGCTCTTTTTGATGTCCTGTGTACCCAAACAACCACGAAGATTTACACCTACACTCCGCGACTTCATTCAAGACCAGGTCGCACAAGTTCTTCCTCCCGCCCGTGAACCGACCCTAGTCGCCGCACCTCTCACGTACGCCGAGGCCGTTGCTCGACCTCGACAGCCTGCGTTTCCAGCAAGCCCCTATGTATTCGCCGCCGCCCTGCCCTTTTCGCCGCCGACCTATTCACCACCGACCTATTCACCGCCGCCTATGCCGATACCACCTCGGCCACAGTTTTCTGCTCCCCAACCGCAAGTCGGAGGTCTACTCCGACAATGGCGGACCTACGACAACCGTCCCATATGTTTTGCTTGTGGTGGTGTTGGCCCACGTGGCACGTCGCCAGCCTGCTCAGAACATTCGAACGAATGCTCTCTTTCGACCCTTAGTTTTTGTCTACGCCTTCTCCTTCCTCTTCCTTTCCTTGTGATCGTCCACACGGGCCCGACCCGCCCGCTCCCCATTTCCACGTAGACGTTCGCTTTCCCCTATGCGTCGCCGTTCCGGACCCACCGACAAGGAAAACTAAACGGCCGCAGTTCCCGAGGCACGAACTGCGTCCCCGTCGCCATGCACAAGTCCTCGCCCTGTCCAGCTAACGTCATTGAAGTGTCAGTCGATGGTATCATCGTCATGGCGCTTGTTGACACCGGAGCCGCTCTATCCGTCCTGTCCATCAACCTGTTCCGCAAACTCCGCAAAGTTCTGACGCATTATCCGGCCTCTCTCTTAGAACGGCTAACGCACAAAGTGTAACCACCTCTCGCAGCCTGCACCACACGAGTCGTCATCGAAGGGATTGTGTATATCGTCGAATTCGTAGTGCTGCCCTCGTGTTCCCATGACATGATACTCGGCTGAGACTTGCGAATAATAATGCCGTCCATTGACTGCTGTCGCGCTGAACTTGAGCTATCTGCACTTTCTGATGTTGACGCTTTCGAAGCCTCCCTGCCGTGTTATAAACTGTTTGTTTCCGACGACAACCACCGTACCACGGCGCTTCTCTGCTGGTGACTGGTCGTGTGACGCTATTTCCGACGGTGATGTTTTATTTACGCCCTATGCCCTGTTCATTCAACGCAAATGTTCTCCACTGCCCATTGCTCTCCTTACTCTCCACCATGGCGTCACGAAGACGCTCGTGTACAATACGCTAGAAGGGCCTTTACCTTTATTCTATGTGAATGTCTCGGTCACGTGCATCCGATCGACGCCGTCACAATTTTGACGCTCCATCTAGTTTACGTTCTATGGACCTCAGCGCACTCATTTCTGACTCTGTTGTTGACAGTTCCTCCTTGACTCTTTCCGCCGCTCCATCGATGTCGCAACGTCTTCTTCAGAACGAAGCCAGTTAGTGAACCTGCTGCAAAGTTTCGTGCTTCTTTTGACAGCCACGCTTCTGGCCTCATCGCACATCGAACATATCTCACAAGATTGACACAGGAAGCCATACGCCTCGGCAGCGCCCCTACCGTCTCAGCGTCAGAGCGCCGTGTTATTGATGACCAGGTTCCTGACATGCTCCAGCGGGGTATTGTACAGCCTTCTAACAGTCCCGGGCTCACCGGTCGTTCTTGTTAAGAAGAAGGACGGCTCCATTTGGTTCTGTGTGGACTATCGACGTTTAAACAAGATCACCCGCAAGGACGTTTACCCGTTACCGCGAATAGACGACGCCTTGACTGTTTGCAGGGAGCAGAATACTTCTCTTCGCTGGATTTACGGTCTGATACTGGCAAGTTCTATGGAAGCATCTGACCGACCGAAAACAGCATTTGTCACACTGATGGGTTTACGAGTTTCCGTTATGCCTTTCGGCCTTTGTAACGCTCCAGCCACTTTTGAAAGAATGATGGACACTATTTTACGAGGCCTCAAGTGGAACACATGTTTATGCTACCTCGATGACGTAGTTGTCTTTTCCACCGATTTCGACACCCATTTAAATCGTCTCGAGCCCGTCCTCACACGTCTCACCGACGCCGGCCTTCAACTCAACCTCAAGAAGTGTCGTTTTGGTGCTCGGCAGCTCACCATTCTTGCCACGTCGTATCGCGGGACGGCATACTTCCCGACCCCGCCAAGCTTCGAGCAGTCGCCGACTTTCCGAAGCCAAGAACTTGAAGAATGTAGAAGTTTTGTTGGCTTGTCGTCATACTTCCGACGCTTTATAAGAAATTTTGCTTCCATGTGCGCCCCTTACGGACCTTCTTAGCGGCGACAAGGACCTTTCCACCTGGTCACCAGCATGCGACGATGCATTCACCAAATTACGCCACCTGCTGACTTCACCACCCATCCTCCGCCACTACGATCATGCCGCTCCCACGGAGGTTTATGATGCCAGCGGTGTTGGACTTGGCGCTGTGCTCGCGCAACGAAAGGCAGGGTTTGATGAATATGTCGTCGCCTACGCAAGCCGAACTTTGACGAAAGCCGAGGCTAACTACTCCGTGACCGAGAAAGAGTGTTTAGCTATTATTTGGGCCCTTGGAAAATTTCGCCCCTACCTGTATGGTCACGCATTCGACGTCGTCACTGACCACCACCCCTTTGTTGGCTATCCACACTTAAAGACCCTTCCGGACGACTTGCTCGCTGGGCGCTCAAACTTCAGGAATACGACATCCGCGTTATTTACAGATCTGGTCGTAAGCACACGGACGCCGACGCCCTTTCTCGCTCACCCATATCGAATGAAGGTGTTTGCCTCTCTTCCCTCGAGCCTTCACTTGCATCATCCGCCATGCGCAACATGACGGTGGAACAACGAAAGGATCCCTGGATCAGTGGCCTCATAAGCATTCTTTCTGATCCTCTCACTCCTTCGCTGTCTCGCGCTCTCCGCCGCCAGGCTAGCAACTTTTCACTAAGGGATGATCTTCTTTATCGACGCAACTACCTTTGACGGTCGCAAGTGTCTCCTTGTAATACCCCGCCATCTTCGAGCTGCCATTTGCGAAGCTTTTCACGCGGACCCACAGTGTGCCCACGCAGGCCTCTTCAAGACATACGCAGGCTTCGACTCAGATTTTATTGGCGTGGCATGTATAACAACGTGCGAAAATTCATTCGCTCGTGTGCTCAGTGCCAATGACAAAAGTTACCTCCTGGATAAGTCTACCCGTCACAACCTCTTCCTTGTCCTAGTCGACCTTTTGATCGCGTCGGCATTGACATTTACGGACCACTACCATCAACTCTAGCTGGTAATCGCTGGATTATTGTTGCGATATACCATCTGACACGCTATGCCGAAACAGCCGCGCTGCCGACTGCCCCAGCCTGTGACGTTGGAACGTTTCTGTTGCAACGTTTCATTCTGCGTCATGGTGCCGCTCGCGAGCTCTTAAGTGACAGAGGCCGTGCCTTTCTTTCTGACGCCTTGAAGGCATTACTCAACGAATGCCGAATCGTGCACCGCACAAGTACAGCGTACCACCCTCAAACAAATGGCATGACGGAGCGCTTCAACCAACTCTTGGCAGTATGCTGTAGATGTACGTCGCCTCTGATCATTCAAGTTGGGACCAAGTTCTCCCGTTCGTCACCTACGCGTATAATACTGCCGTACAAGCTACTACTGGGTTTTCGCCATACTTTCTTTTGTACGGACGAGAACCTTCGAATACAGTAGACACTATTCTTCCATATAAACTTATGAGTCCGAAAGTACAACTCTGTCCGAAGCTGCCCGATATGCTGAAGAATGCCGCCAGCTTGCCCGCTCTTTTTCTACCGAGGACCAGTGGCAGCAGCAATCCCGCCAGACTGGGACCGTTCGGCTCCAAACTTTCTACCTGGTTCATTAGTATGGCTTCGGCACCTGCTACCGCGCCTGGCTGCTCCGAAAACTTCTTCCCAAATACATCGGGCCATACCGCGTTGTAGAGCAAACGTCACTCGTCAACTATATCGTGGAGCCCCTCATCCATCCACAGACCTACGCTACCGCGGCCGCGACACTGTCCACGTCTCTCGTCTCAAGCCATATTACGACCCATTAGTTTTTTCTCCCTAATCCGCCAGGATGGCGTCTTTTTGTACGGAGGGCGAGTGTAGTGAAGAGGAGCTTCAGCAGCATTTCTTGGCGCATCAGGGGATCGCCATCAGCTTATCTCGTGCTTGCTGCGCTTGGCCGGACGCTGCTGACTGCTTCGCTTTCTGCGTTCTGCGCTGCAAATAAACCCCGTTACAATTTATTTATTTATACACACTGTCAATCCCAGAGGGAATATACCAGGTGAACAATCTAAGACAGGTATTTGGTACAGCCAAGAGGGAAATAATTAAATGCAAAAGAACATGCAAGCACATTTTTCAAAACTACAGACATATTGACACTTCCTTGAGTAAAGAAAAAAAACAGAAGAAACTCTAGAAACAGAAACTAAGCAACTAAAAACAATAAGGACAAAAGAACATATAGAAATTAACACAATGAACTTTTTAACCAGTGGTAATAGCTGGTCGAGTCAAATGGGCGAATTCAGGCCCTTCCTACGGATACTCCATAGCCATCTCAAAATTTTGAAAGAGGCTGTTTTCTAGGCCATTCTTATTATTTTTTGAAAAAAAGGCTGTTTTCTTGGCCATTCTTATTATTTGTTTGATTTGGTTTGCTTTTTTTTTCTCTTCCATGCTCATAGTATTATACGGAAGTGAGTATGTAATACGGCCGATGATGAGACTTTTGACCAGTCGGAGTGTGTACTGCTCTCTCATGCCCTTACGTTTAAATGTTACACGTAAGATCATGCATAAGATATGCTGCAGCACTGTTTTGAGAATCGCGATTGTGTGCAGACATCTCTAATTAGCTTGGCGCATCGTACCTAGTACTTTACGTATCTTTTCATGAAAGGGTATTTCCTTCAAATCGGACTTAAAGTTTTGGACTCGGCCCTATTTGTCCGTTCCCCCAGCATGCAGCCAAGCGGGACCACTGTCAAAAAAAGGGGGGGGGCTCAGCCGCCTAACTTTTCTGATGGGGAAGCTAGCGCCTCCCGACTGATGCGCCTATGAATGGAAGTTATTGGCATACCCTATGAAATGCTTTTTCTAAGTCAATTTTCCATAGCCGTTCCAACATAGTTTTCAGAATGCTGCGAGCCACGTAGAGGTTCACGAATATCGATCTCCTTCTTATCTTATTCGACCGCTCTGATGTGGACCCACAATACCGGAAACAAAGAGACTTCAGTGAGCGAAGTGACCTTCGTGCACCCGGTACCTACAACGCAATCGGTCCGGTGGAAGCCCAAGACGGACAATACTCAAGCACCGCGAAAGAAGGGCGCATTGGTGAGCACACAGCGTAGGGCAAAACCACGGCATGAGTGCTCTGCCGAGTGCGCCTACGCACCATCGCACTGCAAAAGGTGATAACACAGTGATATTTCCCCGAGATCGGCAAAATTTCCGCGGTAAATAGTGTACGAAAATGGCTCGCTATTACCACGGCAGATAAAGAGGACATGCGCTTTGGTGGCTCATTGGCTAACGCCACTCAAAGCGGAGTGAGCAGTCACCCAGTCGATTACGTGCATCAGAAAATATTTTTCCTAAATATTTTTTCTTTGTGGCCTAAAGTACGACAAAAATCAGCCAAAAATGTCCGTATATTCGCTCTCGCACTGAAACTTATTATTAAATCAGCTCAGAAAAGAATTATAAAACAATTCTTCAACAGAGACATGAGATACGCCATAATATGAGCCAAGAAATAGTTTACAGTATTATTTTTAATTATTTTCAAATACTGCAGCCCAATACAGGGCTACTGCAGAGGGGGGTACATTTACATGAACAAAATACACTGATTACAAGGTTGACATAAAAATGATTCATATAACAGTGCGTCTACAAATTCTGACTACGATAATTCACGAATACTACGGGTAAGTCATTCCACATTTCAATAACTCTAGGAAAAAACTTTTCTTGAAAATGTTCGTGTGTGTAAAGAAAGGCTTAAGTTGACGCTGTGGTAACGGCTAGTTGAAAGAGTATCAGCATATGAGATGTAATCATCTGAAGATAGTCGACAAGATAAGTTAAGAAATGAATGCAATAGCTTCAAAGAAACGGTATCACGTCTGGGGATAGGAGAGGAGTTTCAAGGAAGTCATTGCTGATGAAAGTGAAAAGTTATGATCGTAGCAATGGCAAATGAAACGAACCGCCTTCCTTGAACAGATTTAATTTTGTTGACGTCGCATGTTATATACGGGTTCTAGACAGATGAAGCATATTCTAGTATAGGGTATGAGCGATTATACAGCAGTAACTTGGTGCACTTCGGAGATTAGATGACGTACGACGCAGGTAACCTATTTTTTTCAGTGCTTTGGATGTGATGTATTCAATATGCCGCGGCAAATGCAAGTTGTGGATAAGATAACCCAAGCCATTTATACTCTTGTGCTCGGAGAATTATTGTGTTCTCGGAAGTAATCATGCAGCAACGGAGAACGGCTGTTAGTGAATGATACCACTACAGTTTTCCGAAAGTTAATGCGCATGCCAAAGCCTGCACCATGTGCGAAAGCTGGTGAAGGAATTCTGAAGTAAGGCATGATCGCTAGGAGAAGAAATTACCTGATATAAGACGCAGTCGTCGGCATAAAGACGGACCGAGACTTTAAATTGTCGGAAGGTCATTTTAAATAATAAAAATAATAAAGGTCCTAGAACGGATCCGTGGAACACCCGAAGTTACATCGACAGTTGAGGACGAAGTGGAGTGGAATGACACATATTGAGATCGAGATTAGAAAGCTAGCTATCCAGTTGGTTAATCGAGGGTTGTTTAAAATAGCTTCAATTTTACTTAGCAGCTTATTGTGTGTAACTGTGTCGAAGGCCTTAGAAAAGTCCATAAATAACGTGTCAATCTGATTGCCAATGTCAAGATTGCTGGATATGTCATGCGCAAATTCAACCAGTTGTGTTAGTGTGCTGAAACCACGACGAAAGCCAAGTTGAATGTTCGAGAGTATGTTATTTGACTCAAGATATTCCGCTATATGATTGAATGACATGCTCATGCAGTTTACCGGAATTTGAAGTAAGTGATATCGGTCTGTAGTTGGACAGGAGTTGCTTGTTACTAGACTAAGCAAGGGCGAGACTTTGGCTAGTTTCCAGGACTGGGGGACAGTGCTTGAAAATACGGATTTTCGAAAATGATTGACAAATAACGTGCACACTACAGAGAGTATCGTACGAGAAAGCTGTTTGGAATGTCGTCAGGACCTGTGCACTTTTTTGTGTCTAACTTAGGTATCATGTTAAGGATGCCGTCTTGTTAATTAACACATCATCAATAGCGAGCTCAGGATTAGGCTTCTGAATACTGGGAGAGGACTGTTGTCATGCGTGAATACAGACTGAAGTAGACATTGAAAGCGTTAGCCATTTCAAGTGGGTCTGAAATAGCCTTCGTAGTGTGAATACGAAGGTTAGGCACACACCAATATTGTGGTATGTTCTAGGCTTGCAGAGATGTTGGTGCGTAGGCTAGCAACTTCCGAATAAAAAAATAGCTGTGGCCAGTTTGTGGTTTACAGCTGTAAAATAGAATGATGGTAGATGTTGGCCAAATACTTTACATGATATACTCGGAACAGTGGTTTAGCGTGTGCTCGCAAGGCACTTGAGGAACGAAGTGTGAAAAACGAGCGCTTCTCTGGTTTTGTCATCTGACACTCCACAAATAAGCAAAAGATAATCACTGTCAATAAATTATGATGTTGCTGCTGAAAACGGATCATTTTCTGTAGCTCCCTTTTTTCGGCTGCCGTGCGCCAGCATCCGGGCCTTATTCATTGTGCCCGCCTATACTGTCAGGAGCACTGATGCGGGTCAACTCGCTTGACTGAATCATGAATGCGCTCTTACTAATACCGTGCAGCGCTATCACATTCAGCGGAGTGATCAGCCGACAGTTCACCTGGCGAGCCGGTCAAGCTCTGAGCTAAGCAACTGCACAGCAGCCAGTGTCTGCTGCGCTGCACAGGCAAGCAGCAGGAAAAAGAGTGGGAAGGAGGACACATGTGGAGCGCAGCTGTTAGGAGAGCATCGTGCCGGCTGCGTACTTACGCGGTTACCTATACCGTCGTCGATGTTGTGCCCGTAGATCAACACATCGCCGAGATGGTGCTTCGGAAGTTGCACTCAACATCGACGGCATCTCTGGCGCGCCTATCAGTTGGTGACTATGTGGCGAATTGAAAACGCCTGGTGTAAAACGGCAACAGCCTTCGCACTTCTTCTTTGGTTTTGATGGCTTGGGTTACCAAGTCTATTTGCCGACCCCTGCAGGTATGCGTGTTTCATTTTCGAGCCTGTTGCCTGTCTATTATTGCATGTGAAACCTCAGCTTCTTTCGCATGGTGCGAATTGCTTAAGCTTGCTTTTTTCATATTTAAAGAGCTATATTTTCTTAGTGCGCAGTGAACGTTTCGAAAAGAAGACAGATAGGTTGTGTGCCCAATCCTACCTACCTTCTTCCCAAGTAGCCACTCTTTTGCTCTCTCCTGTCATATAAAGTATATTCTGCACAAAGAAAATGCCCTTGAATACTTAAGCTGTTGAATTATGATGAAAGCCCTACAAACATCAAGTGTAGTATTAACACGGTAGCAGTCTTTCTAAGCTCCCTCCTGTCTTGTCTCGTGGAATTAAATAGCGGAGTGTAAACCATCAAGAAGCTGCCCATTCTAAAGAGCTGTTTGCTGTCGTCCGTATTGGCATAATTATCAATCAGGGTCACTTTCAGAGAACATCATCATTGGAAAGTATTTTATCTCTTCTTTAAGCACTGCACGTAAAATAATTCCTCGTTACGCCTTCACATTCAGTACATATTCACTTAAAGGTGTTTTGTTTTCTTTTAACTTACCCTCTTACACCCTTGAAATGTTTTTCGTTGAAGTGGCGGAATAAAACACTAAAATGAGAGGTTGGGTTGCTGAATTCAAACACTGTTGTTTTCCGTTGGCTGTTCTTCTGAACTTACAATATCCCCTGACTACAAGGCATACATGTGGCATAATTAAACCTCAAGTTCAGTGCGGGTGTTGAACTCCCACTATAGCCTTTGACGTAAAGATCCAGTACGAAATACTTCACGCTTACGGGAAAAACGTTCATGCATGCATTTACGCGCTAGCGTGCGCAGAGAAACGCACTAATAATGCTTCAATTGCGTGTGTGCCACTAACTGTATAGATAACGTGCAGAAGGTGTGTAATTAACCAGTTGTTGTTATTCCTCAACTATTTAGGTTGCGAGTGCAATGCAGTAAACTGCACGTTCCAAATATATTCAATTGTGGGGTCCCCGCCTCCTTGCCCTACAACACATCAATCACTCAATATGACCGCAAGAGCTCGTACGGATTCGAGAAGTTTCGAAATACTATGTCTATGTGCGCTCTTTTACGGCTAACATGACCTGAGACGACCACAGTGGCCGACGTCTCATGTGGTCGGGAGCCTTAGCTCGCCACTACCGTCCCAAATTGGAAGTATTCTACACGAATACCTCCAGCCCTCACCACGGGTGTTGTTTCACAGCTGTGGTCTTTCACCAAAACCCCGCAGGGTCATTCCACGCCAAATGTCGGCCATTTTGGCTACTATCTCAACTGTGTTTAGAAAAAAACCCTAATGATTTACTCCATTGAAAACAGTGAATTGCTAAAACATTTCGGACAGAAAAAAAATTGTTGGTCCCGTGCGTGCCTCCGAACTTCCAAGAACGTTGTCTGGGTGTTGTTTAGGAAAATATTTATTTTAGAGGTACCGCTTTTTTTTCTATATTAAATTTGGTCTACATGTTAGCTAAAGAAGCATGCGTAAGGTGTTTGAAGCGCAATAATAATATCGCATTTTTTTGCGAGATACGCTTCCAAAAATTTGGCCAAAAAGTGTTATGATTGCATTTTTTCTATTGCAATACTGCAATTTTATGTGATATTGCATATAAAATTTTGCATAACAGCCAGTACCTAGGTGCATCACCGAAGGGTCATTTGAGCACCATTCCAGGTGGGCCTGGATGATAGTCGGCCGATGCCGCTGTTTGCGCACTGATTCTCCGGGCTCCATCCTCGTCTCCTTACAATTAAGACCTCGAGCCTAATCCTGCTTACGCCGTTAAGGAGCTCATTCATTTTTATCAACTCAGCCACCAAACCCTGTAAGTGCTTCCCAAAGGTGGAAAAGCAAGCCAACCCTTCTTCGCCTTTACACCAAAACTTTATTGTGCCTGGCACGTTTCTACCCCGCTTGCACGGGGAAAAGTTCGCACTGTGAGGAAAACTCCGGGGACATTTTCAACATGGCGTGGGCGTGTCGAGAAACTCCCAACCTCACCCCTCTACTAAACCCTTCCCGAAAGGACTGGGAGCAGCCCTAGTCGGCTGCTCCGGCCTGACGACCCAACAGGACTTGGTTGAGGGTGACCGGGCTGCGGCCGACACCAATGGGCTTCCGTGAAGGGTTGCCTACCTGGTGCTTGTACGGGGTAGCCCCTTAAGGACTGCTTCTCACCCTTCCTGTTCATAACTAAGAGTCTCAAGTGTTTTTATTATATCTCTCAAATACATTTAGGTAAATTTACAGCACAGCTGTTATGCTTTTCGTTATGTTGTTACGTGTGTTACCATAAAGTGCAATAACCATGAATGGCATCTACTGGTCTTACGCGTACAAAGCGCAGTAAGTCAGTCAGCGCCTGCTCCCTTCCTCCTCTTCCCCATCTTCTGCTTCGCTCCCCGAATGTGCACTCGGAACACGCTCTCCTTCTGCGCTGATTTTCGCGGCAAGAAATGCAATAACTCGGATGAGCAAGAGCACGAACACACAGATTGAGAGAGATATGAAAAGAAAATAAGAGATAGGGAAAAATTTTTCGTGAAATAATGATTTCTTCTACGTGGCATGGTTAACTTGAATTTAATTTTGTTGCTCCAAATTGTCACAGAAAGTTTTTATACACTGTGTGGATCCACAGCCATAGCCTAGTTTGGGTCCAAAAAGAGACAATTCATAATGAAACTTCGAAAAATGTTAACGAAAGAAGTCATATACTTTCTAATAAGAATCTGGAAAGAAACAACTAGTACACACAGTGCATAAGATATGCACACAAAGAGCAAAAGAGGAAACTTTTCCAACACAGATAAAAAAAGACTTCCACTTAACGACTGAAATAAAGACTGCAATCACACCAAACATGACCGGGCAATAATGAATCGGAATATTTCTCTAGATAGTGTTTTGGTTGTGTTGTAGTGAAATCTTAACCCACTTTCGCTTCAAAAGGTATGGCATTCTAAATATTACCAGGGAACTGTGAAATCAGTAAACCATGCACGTTTTAAATCGTGAAATAATCTGTTTGCGAAAGGTTAGTTGTCTGGTAGAACGAGCATCTTCAAATTCTAGGTTACAACCTGCAACCCACAATTTGAAGGTAAGCACTACAAGCAATCGCCTAACCAAGCATGCTAGTAGAGTGAAACATAGCCTTGCTTAATAAGTAGCTTAGCAGTGGATAAAAAAGAGAAGTGATGGGGTGAAGAGGAGACGTGAAGGAGAAGGCAGCGAGAAAGCATGATCGGCGAAACTAATTCATACATATAAAGGAAGGGATGGAAATGCAGACAAAAAAGTGGAACCGAAATAGAAAGACACAAGAACAGAAGTTGATCTAGGAAGAAAGAGTGATAAGGTAGGTAGATAGGAAGAGGGAGATGACGTTACAAAATAAAGAACAAAAGAAACAATTATGATTGAGATAAGAGAAATCGAGACAAGGAACCAATGAACGGCCGTACATCTGCAATGAACGACTCCTTTTTCCCCCAAGAAATTACACTTCAGAATCGCTTCCCCGACTTCATAGTTACCACACCTGACCACACATCATTCCGCGTGAAATTGGAATCCTACTTTGATTCTACCCAAAACCCATGGCTGTAGATATATCCCACCAGCGTACTGCATGTATAATGTTTTGCCATATTGTTTGTACTCAATTTCCCAGTCAAGAGTTTCTTTTGTTTATTGTTTGATTAGTTGTTGTTGTCATTATGGAACAACTACAATATGCGTATTTAGAACTGCATAACTTATGATAAGTTGTTCACATTGAATTGTACACCCTCACAGCGTATTTGTTGCCCACCTCGTTATGTAATGCCCTCGAGCCTTTAAGGATGCAATAAATGGAATGAAATGAAGTGAAAAATGATGAAAAAAAGAGACAAAAATCGCAGTATATTAGTGGAGTGAACGATGATTAGTGGGGTGCGAAGCGAAGCATTTATCAGTCCGTCCATGCGTGCGTCCGAGCGACCGTTCATTCCTGCGATCATCCGTACGTCCGTTCATCTGTCTGTCTGTCTGTCTGTCTGTCTGTCTGTCTGGCTGGCTGGCTGGCTGGCTGGCTGGCTGGCTGGCTGGCTGGCTGGCTAGCTGCCTCAGACATGCTCATACACTTGCGCGCCGAGCAGATGAAATCTCTATTGAAATTCGCGTCGCCATTTTATTTATTTATTTATTATTATTTATTTATTTACTCTCAGGCCCAAGGGCATTACAGAGAGGAGTGGGGGGTAAACACTCTACAGGTATACAATGCAGGAGGATGTGGTTACACATATGAAACATATTTGAAATATCCGCATAAACTGGAAAATAAACAAACAATAACAGAAAGGAAAAATCAAAAGGCGCAAAAAAACATTTGCCGTACACGGGAACAACCGAGCAGGATTTACACAAAACCGCGAAATTCGCGAAAAAAAATTTCAGGTAATATGGCTACTAATGGCCCTTGAAATTGGCTGGATTAATTATTGAAGCAATGCAGGTGGGGAGGTGGTTCCAGTCCAAGCAGGTTTTAGGAATAAATGAGTTGAAATAATAGTTTGTCCGCTGCTGGGTACGCCAACCTTGAACTGATGGTCGTTTCTTGTCGAATGATAAGTGGGAGGAAAAAGCATCGAATCTTTGAGTGTTGAATTGGCGTGATAAATTTTATGAAAAAGACAAGTCGTGATATTTTCCTGCGAACAGACAGATCAAGTAGGTTAAGGGAAGATTTCAAGGACGAGACGCTAGCCGTACGAAAATAGTTTGATAATATGAAGCGTGCGGAACGATTCTGGATAGCTTCGATATCATGAAGTAACGAGTTGATATGCGGGTACCAGTCGACGACGCATACTCCAGCTTTGGCCGAACTAAAGTTTTGTATAAAACGAGTTTTATATCTGCTGAAGCAAGAGCAAAATTTTGTCGTAAAAAACCGAGCATGCGGTTAGCGTCGCTTGTGATATGATCGATGTGTGTTTGCCAAGAAAGGTTATCCGAGATGTACACGCCAAGATATTTGTAACATGACACTTTGGTTAGGGGGTCGTGGTTGAGTATGTAAGTGCACGCTGTAGTATTATGTTTTTGACGGGTTACTCGCATTACTTTGCACTTATTTGTGTTCAGTTTCACTAACCATGTATCGCACCAGTAGAAATCTTATTAAGGTCAGATTGTAGCGCACTTTGGTCGGCGGAATCCAAATTTCTCTGTAAATTACGCAGTCGTCCGCGAAGAGTCTAATAGTTGATGATAGTGTATTCGGCAAGTCATTAATATAAATTAAGAATAATAGGGGACCTAAGACAGAACCTTGCGGCACACCAGACGTACAGAGCAGTGCGTGGAAATAAAGCCATTAGCAACTACTTATTGTGTGCGGTTACTTAAAAAACACTCCAACCATTTGAGAATATTTACATCTCGATTGATTGAGTTTAATTTAGAAAGCAGTAGTTTATGACAAACGGTATCGAATGATTTCGCGAAGTCGATAAAAACGCAGTCGATAACTGAAGAACGGTCAGCGGCGCAAAATAGGTCGTTAGTGAGGCTAAGTAACTGAGTTTCACAGGAGTAATTTTTTCTGAAACCATGTTGGAATTCGCTAAAAAAGGAATTGTTTTCTAGAAAGCGGACTAAATGGCTGTAGATAATGTGCTCAACAATTTTACATGGTGCACTGATGAGCGATATGGGTCTGTAATTGATGGGATTGTGAGAGTTACCTGTTTTGGGCAAAGGAACCACCTTCCCGACCTTCCAATGCTGCGGTATTGCAGAAGTTTCCAGAGACTGTGAAAAAATCTTAGATAGAACTATAGCGGATAACATTTCAGTATTTTTTAAGAATTTCGGGTTAATACCATCATCTCCGGGGGAGGAAGGTTTCAGATTACTGATCAATTTGGCAACACCCACCCAGTCTATGATTAATGGATCCATGGGTAAATAATTGCAGGCAGGGAAAGGGGACGAACAGTATGGCGTACAGGTTACAAATAAGACGAAAATACAGTATTTAAGACTTCATTTTGTGCGGCCACGGGATCTGATGAGGCGGCACCGTGAGAAGTGACTGCTTGGAAGTGCTGGCAGCGCCGAAAATTGGCGGGCTTTCCACTCGTTTCGAAATGGGTCATACTGATACATATATATCTTCTTTTTATCCCCTTATCCTACCCGTACAGGCATTGCACGTTGTCACCCTCGAGGCAGACAGGTTTTAAGTGCATTTTTCCTACTTTGAGAACCACGAACCACTACAATACTATTCGTTCCTTTGTTGCAATAAAAGTACCCAATAGTTACTAGGGTATCGATAACTCCGCGTTGGCGCAAAAAACATGACATGCGTCAAGTTGATGTCACTGCTCTTTTAACAGCGCCATTGCGCATGCGCATTCCTTCCCCTCTCTCTCTACACTTCCGCTCTCTCGCCCGCAGCGCCGACGTAGGCAGCGTCTGCTAGTAAGTTTCTTGATTTAAAAAAAAGTCCCGGCATATCCCCGGAGTGAATGATAATGAGTGGGGCAAACCATCCGTCAGACCGTCCATTCTTGCTTCTGTAGGTCCTCTCTGTCTGTCCGTCCCCATCTAGTGAGCACTGCAAGAACCACCATCTCGCATCTTTTCATCATATATTCATATAGCCCCGCCGCGGTGGTTCTAGTGACTAAGGTACTCGGCTGCTGACCACAGGGCGCGGGTTCGAATTCCGGCTGCGGCGGCTGCATTTCCGATGGAGGCGGAAATGTTGTAGGCCCGTGTGCTCAGATTTGGGTGCACGTTAAAGACCCCCAGGTGGTCTAAATTTCCAGAGCCTCGACTACGGCGTCTCTCTAATCTTATAGTGGTTTTGGGACGTTAAACCCACATATCAATCAATCAAATCAATTCGTCATATACAAGTACCGCCGTCTAGCGGACATTCCAAGAACTAAGCGATGTGCTACCTACTACTATTACTACTGCAACAAGTATACTACCACATACATTGGGGACGCACGGCCCGCGGCGTAAGGAGCTTCACCCGTAAAAACCATTGCCCCGCAGCACAACCGTTCACTGGCCAACCGTATATAGACGCCGTTGCTGTTTACAAACACTGGATGGCTCCCGGTTTTGTGTGCCGGCGAAGCCCAAAAGTGTGGTGAGGAACAGGAGCCTTAATGAGCAGTGAGTTCATTTTCAAGAGTTTTTTTCCTGTGTCTGGGCAAATATTTCGAATACGCTTTCTTTTAGGTGAGATACAACATTATGAGAGTAAGTCCCGAACTTTGAGCGCCTGCCTTCATGTCAAAGGGGAAAGATACTCCTTCTG
>NW_023607181.1:0-41041 GCF_013339725.1 Rhipicephalus microplus
GAAACGGCAAGAATAGCATATAGCCAATGTATAGAGCTCTCGCTGCGAAATGGGCTGGTGTACGTGGGCCTCCGGTCTTTCGCGTCCATCAAAATGTGACCCTTGTGGTCAGGATCAAACCCACGAATTTTGGGTTAGCATCTAAGCACCGTGAACACTCCTCCGATGCGGCGGACCACCCATTACGTGAAAATAAAAGAGCGTCCCCTTCCTGGATATCCTACCTAGTCTCGGTCCCCGTCGATAGACTCAGTGGCAGGTTTCAATTCCTCGGTTGGGAAGGCTGCCGCAAATCTCTGTGTGTATCAAGTTTTTAATACTCTCGAATGCACGTATCTGCGTTCCAGACTAACTTCGACATAAAAAGTAAAAAAAAGGGGGGGTTTCTCTAAGTAACCAACATTGCACGATGAGAATGAACTGCCGGATATTCGCGCTCGTTCACGACGGCAGTGAATCAGAGGAGAACGAGAGAATTAGGAGGAAGTAGCGAGAGAACTCTTTGAACCCGGGTGCGAGAGGGGGGTGCAGGCAAGCGGGCGGCTCGGAGGTAATCCGAAACTGGAACGCCGGGGCGCCGCCGTTCAAAGGCTCAGTGTCGCAGTCGGCGCGCCGCAGAGGCGACCGCGCGCCGGCTTAAAGTGGCGCGCGCGACACCCCGTTCGCAACGTGCAAGCTCGGTTGCGGGGAAAGATGAGAACTGCAGTTTCACGAGAAGAGGACGGGGGCGGAGGTTTAGTGGCGAACGGGCAGTCGAGAGTAAGAAAATGAAACTTTGCGGAGGAACAGTGGAGAACCAGCACGTGCAAGCGAAAAAACAAACAGGACACAAAAATGGAGATACTCTGGCTGAGTAAATTAAAAAGAAAAACAAAAGTTTGCAAAGGGTGCGAAAGCAAAAGACGAGAGAAAGAAGTTCTCTGTGTAATCCTCCCATTGTGTGAGAAGGGTTAGATGGATAGGTTGGAATCACTTTGGGTAGCTAGGCAAAAAAAAAAATAGAGAGAAGAAAAGTTGCAATGCTTTCAGTGACAGTGTAAGGTGCTAGCAGCGTGGCGTTGGAGGAGACGCTTCTGTGGGTTTCAATAGAAAATCAGATAGTTTGAGGAATTGGAAACACGACACCACATCGAAATTCGCAGCATCAAAACTAGGCAACATGACGCGGCCTCAACGTGCCGTAGTGTATGAGCCTAACGAAACTATTCAGTAAAGGGTTCACAGAGAAAATTTTGTCGGAAAGCGGGGGAAGACGACGTGCCAGTGTCGTGCCTGAGACAGCCTGGGGTCTTAACTATAACCTCTGTGCGCTGAGACTCAACTTGGAAAAACCTAGCTCATCTAGTTAAAAAGGAAAATAGGAGAAAAAGAACGGAAGGGAGGTTAACCAGCCTATAGCAGCCGATTTGCTACCCTGCGCATGGGAGGGGGAGATGAAAGATAGAGACGAGAGAGGGAAGAGAGATAGACACAGCACATTAGGCAGCACACGCACGCACACTCAGTCATATATTCTAGTCTTGTCGTTGGTGGTGTGTGACATTGCCGTTAAAGCCGCTTGTTCAAGTCCGTGTCGCGTAGCAATTTCAACAGTGCTTTTGTCGCCTTCTGTTGCAATGTATTCTCTCTTCCACTTGACAGAATAGTGTCCGCAGACATTTGGCTGTTGTCGATGCGCGCAAGAACGGACGCCAGTGACTGTCTCTGGATGTCATGCAACGGACAGTCGCACAGGATGTGATGTAGCGTCTCTTCGCAACGACAGGCATCGCAGAGCGTTGTCGGCCATTCCTATGACAAAGGAATAAGATTTTGTACATGCCATCCCCAGCCATGGTTAAAGACTAGCAACGACCTAGTAGCTAACTAGAAAGAATTTGCAATCCGTAGGTAAGGCCTAGAAAAAAAAACGCTAGAAGCAATCTCATTAACTTCCAGAATCGTACAGTTTCGCTGTTTAAAGGCTTGCACGTCTCAGTGCGAGTTTTGTCAATTTTCTCTAGTTGGCATGCTAAGTACTACTACTTCGTTCGTTCGTTTGTTTGTCTGTGTAGTTGTGTGCGTGTTTATTGTTTGTTTTTAAAAAGATCACTGCAGAATTTATTTACCATGGTCAGAAAATGCTGTCGAATTGGTAACCGAGGCTTTCTGGACGCTTGAGTCAAACATTAGAGCACAGTACGCGGTCTAAAATTTACAACTAATTCTCACAGCCAGCTAAAAATCGTTCCCTCTTCCCTAGATAAGTGACGCTACATGACCAAATCACTGCTTCATATACTAATGTCACCACCGTTGACTGACTTTTGCATCGCAAGATGCGTACTTACAGTGACCGTCGGGGGATGCCACCACATGCTTACGCACTCTCTCACAATCACACAGAAAATAAGCAACGTAATAAATAAATCGCTCCGGTCGCAACATTTGAGGACGAATGGTGGCATTTTTTTTTTCATCCATTCTGACGCCCCTCCCTGCGCAACTTTCAGCGCACTGGCTGGTAAGAGACAAGAAACAAAGCCTTTGATGCATGCACCAACTCTTTCTAACACTGCTCGTAATCCATGAATTCTAAACATTTTTATAGGCACGTGGTTGGCGAAGCATCATGCACCTTTAGTGAGACTATGCAATGATTACTCTGTAAACAGTTGCATGGCCCCGTCAATGTTTGTAAAAACACAATGCAGTGTTTTGCAGCTATTCTTGTCGGAAAGCATTAGTAAGTATAACGACAGCCAAATTCCTCTGTTGTTGCAAATCGTTTTTGTATTTGCTTGTTCCGTATTTTTGGTATGTTACTACCTCTTCTGCCATTAATAATCCCACTCGTACTACTCTTTTCACAGGGCTGCAGAATGTAAAAATAAATTGAATAAATAAAAGTAATGCAGCTAGGCTCCTATATACATTCTTTTTTTCCAAAACAGACAGTTGTGACTGTTAGTAATGGTTTATCATTAATTAACAAGAGCGTAGCAGTAGCATAGCACTGCGGCTGCAGCATAGCAGCATAGCAGTTAAAAAGAAGGGAACTGGTCAAGTGGTGTCCGTTGCCTGCTTGCGCATGCATAATCCACCTTCACCATCTTTTTATTCAACGCATTCTTTCAGGACTCCACACCAACACAATAAAAGCGGCCACATTCAACTAGAATAAAGGCGCAATTTTCTGAACTCTCACATCTAAAGTATCCAGCAATTCACTGCGAAAGCTATGGGCATGTAATTAAGAGAAACAAATCTTCTAAGGGTCATCAGGCTTGTAAATGTAAATGTTTCACTCATTATAACTGGCAACAATGAATCTCTGCAGCAGTGCGTGTGTGCATGCTTATTCTGGTGCACACACACACACACACACACACACACCCACACACACACACACACACACACACACACACCACACACACACACACACACACAACACGCACACACGCACACACGCACACACACACATAATATATATATATGTGTATATATATATATATATATATATAATATATATATATATATATAGATATATATATATATATATATATGCGTCTGACCGGCGGCTGCATGTCGTTCTCATTTACGACCGCAATTAATTCTACCTAAACGTAAGCCGACTCGGAACCATAAAGCCGGTGCCGCTCTGGCTCTAAGGCGATGAATATTCAGTAGCACTGCCAGCCAAACCGCAACATCCGATAGACGCTTTTGACAAAGTGCGTTCGTATCCAATGTCTACACAGAGGACTTTATCGCTCGAGAGAGGGAAAGAATCATAAGTCCTTCCTGGGCAATTTAAAGACCACCGCGGCAAACCCTAGCGCTTGCAATAGACACCACCAAAAACCATATAATTAACCAGGGCCTCGACAACGAACTCGCTGCCATGAAGATGCGTGAAGGTGAAGGGGAGGGGGTAGGTTGGGGATTCCCCTGTACGTTATTAAGTAGGGCTGCGGGGCTGCATCACGTAGCACTGCTGCCGTCAGCGAAACAGTCGTGGTGCCAGTCTTAATGACGTCATGGCACGGCGGGGACAAGAATGGCAGGCAGGCCCGCAGCGAGGGATGGCATCCATTTATTCCAGTAATTAATGAAGGCGTGAGGATTATATTCACTTGGATAGAGAGAGAAAGAGGGGATTACGAACAGGCCCTTGGTCTAAGAAGGCGAAATCCGCGCTTCGAAATTATGTGAGGAAAAGAAGGTGGAGGAGGAGCAAAAATGAAAAAGATGGGTTGAGGGAGGAAGATTTTTTTTGTAGGAGTAAAGACTAAGAGACTGGGTTGCAGGACCCAGTGGGGCGTCAAGATTCATTCTCGCATTAAGCTAGTGGCGCGGTTTCACGGGGCGGCATCGCTGTAGAAACTTGTCTTGCGACTCAACCACAGCCGAAGAGTTCGGAGAACTAGAAAGTGACTTAGTCGCCTCTCAAAAAAAATATCCTGTGGTGCCCAATACGCTTTGGAATGAAGCCACAATGTTGTGAGTGCATATAGACAGAGTCGCATTGAGGAGCAACATGATTAAAAAGATTCACCGATGATTACGATACTACAATGTGAATTCTATGCACAGTTCCGTGTTAGGGCAACGCCAACTGTCTTTGCAGTTTTTGATACTTACAGTTATAGCCATATAACATTGGTTATACACTGCTTCATAAGCTTTCAGTGCTCGAGTGCTACGCACACACCTCTCTGTGCATTATTGACGTCATGAACCAAACGAAACGCAGATAGCTCCGTTACGACAAGCGAAGCCAGCCACAGTGCACGTGCCAGTCGTGCGCGCGCATGGGCTCCAACCGAGTGGACAGTGTGCGGGATAAAGGAAAAAGAGTGAAGTTAGTGGCTCGTGGTATCTACAGGCTTTGCATCCGCTTTTGACGGCCTTCCACACCGGACAGTCATGCAGGCACTAGCAGCCCTGGGCGTGCACCGCCGCATGCTGTGCTTTGTGCAGGGCTTTCTGTCGAACCGATTTTTCCTTTTCCGCGTGAGAGTCGGCCACGCGCTCAGCTCTCCACAACCGGTATCAACAGGGGTGCCACAGGGTTCTGTACTGAGCCCCTTCTTATTCAAAATCGCATTGGCACGCCTGCCAGCTGTCATCCCTTCTGGCCAGCGCTACCCGTAACAATCTTCCATATACAATGACGACGTCACTTTGTGGAACTGGGGCCCTACCAGGAATCTGCATACTGTCCGGTCTTGCCTGCAGATTGCACTGAATGCTGTAGTCGACCATGTCACATGCGCAGGTCTGGCTGTCTCTCCCGCTAAAATGAAGGCACTTCTTGTGTAACCCAGACCAAGAACACGCAGCAGAGTGGCCCGTCTAGGCATCGAAGGCACCACAATACCGTGAGAGAGTGCGGTGATCTATCTCGGGTTTCACATCGACCATCGGCTGTCCTGGGCCCCCGCTGTCAAGGAAGCCATGTGCATGGTGAAGAGAACCCAGAAGGCAGTGAAGGGCATCTTCCTCAGTGACCATGGCTGCTCACCACCCTGGCTCTACACCTTTACACAGCAGCAGCAACATCACGGCTGCTGTAAGCATTTCCCGTGGAAGCAATTCCTCGGCGGCTCTTCGAGTGCCTCGAGTTGTTGCATATGGGCTTCGTTCGCTGTGTCCTTGGCCTGCCGCGGTCCTCTCAAGTTGCAGCCACCCTGGCAGAGGCGGGTGTCTGGCCTCTCTCCCTGCTCCTAAAGTAACGTGGGCTTCTACGCATTTATCGGCTAGTCCATGCACCTGATGTGCACCCCCTGCTTGCCCGGCTGCAAAGTAGACCAGCATCTCGGATGGGCGAGCCGCTGCAGATCTATCAAGCAGCTGTGGACTGGTGCCTCCATGATCCCTCTTCCCCCGCCAACAAAAAAAAAACACTGGCTATCAACACTGGTCTGGGAGGGCTCTCCAAGCGTGGCTCACCCATTTGCACACTAAAGCGGGCATCTGCCTCCAAGATAGAGGAAGAGCTGGCTGGAAGGCTCATTGTGTACACGGACGGCTCCGTCATCCCAGACACAGGCTCGGCCACAGCTTCCTGCGTTATGGCAGCACTTGTTTGGACGGCCTCTTGTCATCTGCTTTTTGCGGCCTGCTCTACCGCTGCAGAGACGGCCGGTCTCCACATGGCAGTTGACCTCCTGGCAGCAAACTCTCCAACGTGCCCCGTGGGCGGTCGCGTGCGACTCAAGAACTGCGTTGCTGGCCTTGGCAGAGCCGGAACGGGAAGGCTTCGCAACACAGGTACTCTTCACCAAACTGCATGCCCTCCTTGCCAGTGGCGTCGATGTTTCTCTGCACTGGGTCCCATCTCATGTGGGAATCCAGAGGAAACGAGCAGGCTAGTTGTCGCCCTGGCGAAAGAAGCATATCGCTCCGCCATCCCTGTGTGCCGTACCGTGGTCGCCTCAGACTTTTCGAGGCTCACATTGAGGAGGCTGTTGCTAAGCTGCCACCCTGACTATCGTGTAGCAAGGATGAAACCAACAAACCGGCTGCCTCACCGGGGTTTCACCAGGAGGGAGAGGTCCCTGCTACTTAACTTACACGTCGGTTGCTCCTGACTTGCGGCGCGGCGTCATTGGCTTGGCAGAGCCTCGTCCCCTGCGTGCACTGCGTTCGGGGCAATGAAACCACCGAGCACCTGTTGTGTGTTTGCCCAGCGCTTCGCACACAACGCGGCGTCTTGCTCGCCGCACTCCGTCGCTACGGTCTGCCCACGGCTACACACAGGGACCTTCTCTTTCCTGCACGGCACCACACCAAGGTCTTCAAGGCGGTTCTTCGCTTCCTTGAGGACACTGGACTAGACAACCGGCTATAGAAGCCACCCGCCACGTCTTTGGTCACAAATGCCATTTCTCTTCTTCTTCTCTCTTCTTCACATCTTTATTGTCCTCCCCCCCCCCCCTACAGGCGCTGAGCCGTGCTCCGAATTAGGGCTGCAGAAGTTGCGTCTTTTTATTTCTTGAAGCTCTAGCTCGCTTTCTCTCTCTTTGCGTCCGCTCTCTTTCATCATCGTCTGCTCTCGTTCGTCGTCGTCCGTCCCAACGATTACGCCGACGCCAGCTGACAATGAAGACGCCACTCACGCGGGAATCAGCGTCTAAAAGCTGCACATTTACACACTTGCATTACCTAAAGTCAATCTTATTTCACGTGCGACGAAATTTGTGCGTGCTGAAATTGACGTAAGAGCTGGACAATAAGGAGGGGAAGTGTAGCTGGAGGTTATACATGTAGGGTTGTATGAAGTGCAGACCAAACCGCGGTAGTTTAGAGACTGTCGTTTTGCGGCACGCAAATGAAAGTCGAAGGTTCGGTACGACCTACTCGCTGTCGTGGTCTGAGGAGCAGGAAGAAAAAAAAGAGAAAGTACACCCACGCCATAGAATTTTAATTACGATTAAAATCCATAGATTTTAATTACGAAAGTACACAGATTAAGACGTTGCTTCTGCATTAAGAACACTAAAATTGCTTTTTATGTGAGTTTGCAGATTTCTCGATTGCTTATCTACATTTGAGCGCTATCGAAGGAATAAAAGCTGGATGCACTGAATCCACAAGATGCCCACTTCCGTGCACTGTTATTTAGCATGACTGATGGAGCACTAAAAACACGCAGGCGTAAAGAAGAGAGAGCACAGGATGAGAGGGCTAATCCTGTGCACTTTGTCTTTTTTTTACATCTACGTGGTTTAAGTGCTGAAACAATCGTGGAAGTGTTCCGTCTAATTCAACTTTCTATTCTTCTGTGTCGTTACCTTATTTTCACCAAACTCTTCACCGAACTGGCAGGGATGCAGCACTGTTTTGGGGGTAGTTGTTCGCTGCGCAGTAACCCTATTTGTAGTTTACACCTATTTGTAAACTGCCTACCGTTTTAATACGCTAGACTTCGCTAGACTATTGCCTAATCAAATATTTTTAAACAACTGAGAGCAAAAGGACAACGTAAGTTACACGCTTTGTTTCGTGCTACAACCAGAAACCCTTTGGCAAGCTTCAGGAAGAAGGTAATGACGCTGCGTAATGACGCAGGAAGAAGGTAAGACAAGTTTTTATTTTCTTCCTATATATGCATAGCTCCACCGCGGTGGTCTAGTGGCTAAAATACTCGGCTGATAACCCGAAGGTCGTGGAACGAATCCCGGATGTGGTGGCTGCATTTTCGCTGGAGGCGGAAATGTTGTAGGCCCGTGTGCTCGGATTTGGGTGCACATTAAAGAACTCCAGGTGGTCGAAATTTCCGGAGCCCTCCACTATGGTGTCTGTCATAATCATGTGGTAATTTTGGGAGGTTAAACTCCACATATCAATCTATATGCATAGGTTGTAGTTCTCAGCACCGACAATGGTAGAAGGCCATACTATTTTTCTGCCGCTGCTATTGTTCCGAATCAAGCACAAACAGTACTGGGCTTTCATGCGAGCTCCAAAGAGGGTCGCTAAACACACAGTCTTGGATAAAAAAGTGTCTAGGAAGGCGTGAGTGCTCGCAATTTAATAGAAGCCATCCTGACGAGGATATATTCACTACGCCTTCAGCTTATTTGCTCAAGACCAAACTCTGCCAGGCAGCGGAGATCCCACTGCATTGTGTGTCATGACGGTATAATACGACGTCATAGACTCAATCCAACGTAGTCTGCTTGCGAGCAGGCAATAAAGACCAGCACCGCTTTACAAACACCGTAGACTTCTTTTGTCTAAGACCAAAGAGGCGGCGAAGCGCGGCACGTGGGTCCATTGTTTCGGTCTCGCCTCTATTCATTTCGCCTTGCCGATTTTCTTATTCCAATCACGATTACCCGTAATGTTTGCCTGAGCGCTGCGTCTCGTCTCTTTCTTACGGTACGGCGAATTCGTGGCCCACGTGGATGCACAATACTACGAATTCGCGCGCTCATACCCGACTACGTTCGCGCACGAGGGAGTACATTTGCGCGTGCCTGTACTTCACCTGGTTTGTTATGCAAATTGAGGCGAGACGGTGTTGGTACACACTCCCTGGTTTAAGCTGGAAAGGGTGAGCACTGTTCGTGCACTTCTCCTGCCATCGAACATGCTGAGAAGGTTGCATCGAGGAACGTACCGAAGACAAAGCTTGCGGGATGTTCTATGCAAGTGGACTCGCTGGTATTGCTTGATTCACGAACCTCTGAACATTTTGGGTCATGTGTTACAAGATATAGCTGATACAGTAAAGGGACCACACCTCATCGTTAGTGATATGTACAATTGAAGTTTTCTTCTTGTTATTGAAGTAATATCGTTAAGTGTTTCGCTCCACTCGCCATTTTTTTTTCTATCGTCGCTTTCTAACAAGCCTCCCATTGCCCAAGAAAACTAACAGTCGGCTCACATTGACGCCCCTGCATGCTTTGGACTTCAGCTCATTCTATTAGGGGACCATCCTTCGTCGTTGGCGACAGGTTTCATTGACTGCATACCAAGTGGTTGGGGAAGGCACTTAAGCAGGGGTACCAGGGACTCCCCCCTTTTTGAAGTTCACCTTGTCTGTTAAAAACGTCAACGTACAGAAGCTCAAGCACAAGTAGCGGCATGCGCATTGAAAAAAAAAGAAAAGCAAACGCTATTTAGGTAACTAACCAAGAAGCTACCAAAGAACCTTTGTTCTGAAAGCCTGGCAATGCTCCCCGAGAAAATCAGTGTCCGGCCCGTGAATCGACACCCCAACAGAAACACCAATCACTGATATGTTTGAGGCGTCAGCGATAACATTGCCCGTGTAGGAAAGAAGAGATTTAGGATGACTGCCAGTTGGGCGTGTTGGTAAAGGTTCATGATGAGACAAGCGCAAAAATACACACACTCAGAAAGGACAGACAGCGCTTACTAGCAACTGAAATTTTTTCGAAGCGAACACTAATAAATACATCACACGCATGTACGTCGTTCCCGACTTCCCCTGCCATCATCATTAACGTGATATAACAAATATGCACGCGCCCACAACCGGAAACAATGCATATTTGTGTGCATATTTTGTTATATCATGTTAATGATGATGACAGGGAAGTCGGGAACGACGTACATGCGTGTGATGTATTTATTAGTGTTCGCTTCGAAATAAAATTTTCAGTTGCTAGTAAGCGCTTGTCTGTGTCCTTTCTGAGTGTGTGTATTTTTGCGCTTGTCTCATCACGAGGAAAGAAGACACCCGAATGACTCGCAAGGCTATGACCACATGCTCTCTACATATTGCCAAAGACCACCCATGCAGGGAGACGGCTAAATGCACTTCATACACGAACAGCTTGGAAAAGGAAACTTTAGTACGGAATGCTACGGCTTCGGTGAACCATGAACCCGTCCGATCACACTCGCGCCTATGCGAACCCTACGACCCTTTGTCCACTGTATCTGTCTTCGGGCAGGCGCCCGCGTGGCAAAAAGAGTAAACAGTGTAAACAATTTGTATTGTTGGGACACCTACCTGTTGAATAAGTGTTTATGCAAGCCCCAATTATTCGTCTAGTGTGCGCCGACGGAAGCGACATAGTTGGCGAACTTGCTCGTCGCTCCCGGGAAAGTAAGCAGAAGACCCTCGTTGTTATTTACGTCGTTGTACGTGTCGTACCGCGTTGATCACGTTACCGTTCCAGTTAGAAAACAGCAAAGTTCTTCGTATACGTGGTGGCTGAAACTTCTGGAATGTCTAATGAATTGCTCTGGGGTGGGATGCTCAACACCTACTGAAATTCGCCCGCAACACGGTATCACTCATTCACCGCAAGGCCTCATGAAATTAAATGATGGAAGCAATTGATCGCCACCATGCGTTAAAGACAAACGAGCTGCTCCAGCATTGTGTAATATTATGCGTTGCTTCTATTGTTCTGAAGCTCTCGTTCTGTCTTATCGGCGCTTGTCGTATGCACTAGACCATGTTGGGACTGCATGGTATAAACGACGAAAGTTATGGTAGCCGAAGCATGTGTTGATTCGGTTCGACTGCCGGGCAAGGGCACTTCGCTAGAACGTTCTGTATTCATTATCCACAGAAACAGCAATGCGGCAATCGTTGACTTCAGAACGAACAAGTAGTGATTTAGACGCGACAATTGTATTCAAACAAATCAGATGGTCATCGCGAGCTCTACCTCATTAATATCTGGGCCATTTCACACTGGTCTGCACGTAGCACCTATCATAATCACGGGCTTGATGGTTCATTCCACCTAGACAGTTGCGCTGACGGTTCGTTCTCTTCGCAGTAGGAGGTGGTCGCATGTCTCTTCGGCGACCCTCTTCAAGACTTGTCACTGCCCCCACGGCGTAATCTATTGATACTTTTCAACAGTCCGACTGACCACACTATCTCACCAAACACGTCTCCTCTGGTCGAGCGAAGTGCGCTATCTCTTAAGCAGCAGACTTCACTAACTGACGCCCCACTGACTGACTCTCCGTACCTCCGCCACCGCGTGCTTGGGCCCAGGCTGGAAGCCAGGGAAGCTTCTACATGATTTTTGTATGCGTAGCACAGCGAAAGCGTGGGGAAAGGGCGCCACATCCTTCTCACTGATTCGACCGTGGAATCAGACGGTGCCACTTCGATTTCTCGAGTTCTATACCGATCTCGCGTGGTATTGGGGCTCGGGGTTTAGGAAGATTCCGCCACTGCTTCCAGTCTGTTGGGCAGGGTCCGGCCGGTCTCGACTGGAAGCTGGCCATGTCACCGGACCCTTTTTTTGTAGCTAGGAAATGTACTCTTACAGGCAGACGGAGGTTATGTACATAACATGAAGATAGAAAAGAAGAGGAAGAAGAGAAGAGTAGTGTACAACAGCTTTCCACTTATAAACCAGCCGTTGGACAACCCTGAGGCAAGCGGTGTCCGCCGCTCGCACCAAGTGGATGGCTCAACAACCCGGTGGGGAGGATGAGAGTCTCGACAAGGTGAAATGGGAGGGAACAGTGTTGTTGACCTCAAGGGTGCAGGCGCTCATCCGGAGCGACTCCCAATGCTTCCGTACACCCGCATTGCTCGTCGCGTTCCCTGAACATTTGTTTGAGTGACACATCAGCTGTCGAAGACAATTGACGGGTTTTTAAAAACTAGTTACGTGTGCACTTTCTTTCCGGTGTCAACAAAAAGGATAACAGTCCTGAAATAAAAAAAAACACCAAGAAGCGTCTACAAATTCATTTGACCGGCTGCGCCGATATGTGAAACAAGGTGGATGAAACGTCACAAAATATTTTTCTATGTCAAGACAGCGTGGAGTTCGGAGTGAAGTGCCAGATCGCACGGGTAATAGGAACACAAAGATCCTGGGCAAACTACGATTGTAGTTCGTGGAAGAGTACTACAGGCGAGCCTTGTTCATTCCTTACATAGATGACCTGAAAACTTCCCTCAAAAGGTGCTTTACAAACCATCGCAAAACACTGCAAAGTTTGCAAGTTGTGTTGTTCCCAAAGCACGCATCCAAAGAAAAATTTGACCCTGTGAGCTGGCCTTCGGTTTTTACCTGAGAGATACAAGAACAGTTTACATCCTTACACTATATGGTAAACGCGAAATCTGGAGAACTAATCGGCAAGTCATGCCAGAGGACGAATTTCCCCACTTTGCGAAGGACCCTTTGGCTGAATGCAACACAGCCCTCTTCCCGAAAATTCACACACATCTCAAGATATTGGCAACGCTACCAGTCAATACAGCTGCTGCAGAACGCAGCTTCTCGACACTGAGAAGAGTGAAAACGCATTATCTGGCCCTAATGTTAATTAGCAGGATACAAGCCATTGTTCACAAAGTTATCACTGTGTTTATGAAGAAACCCAGGCGCATGAAAACCCTAGTGCATCTTCGGCCGGGCTGCATGTTCATTTTTTTTTCGCATTGACATTTGCTATATGGTAAAACAATTGACAATGCCATCATTTAAAATTGCTTGCTAATATAATGCCTTTTTTGTGTCAGAGAGGCACCCGTGTTTAAGTTCTTTGTTGTTCAATAAAATTGTGTTGCCAGTGTGCGTTTTCTTTGTTTAAAAATGCCAGCCATAACATGGCTCCCGCTTTTTTAGCAGGCCTGTTGATAAGACATGGTGCGAAAAGTTCGGCAGAGGAAGAGTCCCATATATATTTTTTGTCGCACATGCGTAAGTGAACGACCCGCTTCTTGCATTTTCCGGCCCCTTCGTTTTTTTTTCTTTTCGTCACTCGTTTACCCTTTACTAATTTTGTATGGGCCTTCTTGGTCGAGATTATTTGGTACAAAAACATTCTTTCAGGTGCACACGCACTAGCTTTACTGCAGTGTCAAAATTTGCTCTCCATCGCTGATTAACTCGCCTCTTGTGCTGCATTTCTCGTTGTTCAAATTTTCACCTAATAATTAAGCACCTCACATATTACCGGGCAACTTTCTTTCTAATTGCCATGAAGAGACTTTCTTTCGAACAATTAGGTCTTGCCCCATCCTCTTCCCTCAAAAAAGAAACCTGGCTGCATGCCTGAGTTGGGGACACCAATCCGTCAGGTTTGCATCCACTGAGTAATTTGTCCTGTCTCTAGTTTATAGTGAGGTTCAGATCAATCCAAGACAGGGAAACTATAAACTGCGTTGGTATCAACGGCTAAGACGGTGCCTAAACCTTATCACACGCACGATGGCGACTGCTGGCGATATTGAAGCGTGCACTTTTGAGTTTCTCTTAGGATAGCCGACGTCCAGACATAAATTTCAATACGATGGTTGTCGACAGTGTGCTACGTTAGCGATTTCCCGCTGACGCCTCCCATCAGTCATCTGCGGCTCGCTTCTCACGCCTCTTCAGGCCTTGGGCCTTCAGTTGATCCAACTGACCTATTATTATCTTAGAGTGCGGCCTGAACCACCCTTTCGTCCTTCCCGCTCCTTTACGTTTAGTTCACCGCAAAGGGCACACGTGTAACAGTACTTCGCGCTCGCTCCCCCCCCCCCCCCCCCAATCCAGCCGAATTTACGCGAAGGCACACGCTCTATTGTACAAAGGTGAAACGTCCGTGCTATCTTTGCGAGCACGAGCATTTTACTCAACCTCGATCAATCGTGAGCGTTTTTTTTTCTGGTCCCCAGTATACGACTATCATTAGGACACTTCACCGCTTTCTCGCACCCCGGCCTTGTTCTTTCTAAATGCCTATTGCGCTCTCCCTCAGATCTCGCGCCAGCGCAGCCGGTGCCGGCACCGCAGAGCTGCACAACGCGATTCGTGCCAACCGTGCGCCCCTCCGACTGTCCCATCCCCTTCGACCACCCCTCACATACGGAGGCCTGGGTGTTGCGAGTAGGTGTCAGAGCGTGATGGCACACGCGGCTGCGTTTCTTTTTTTACAAACTCCATACGACCAGAAAACTCACCGCGGCTTCCAGCGTCAGCTGCCTCTATTACTGCGCACTTGGGAGACGGATAGCAAAACGTGCTGCAGATCTCGCAGCGTGGCCCCGGTTTAAAAAGAAGCAAGAATCAGTGAGGATAGAAAAAAAAAGAACCAAATAAGAACAGAGAGGTGGGGAGATTGTGATGGGACCGAAGACGAGGTACTTGCGTCACGGCAAGGAGCAATTTAAGTTTTCCACCGCACTTACCGTGAAAATGTCGGTGGCGCGCTGCGTCGTGCCATGCCCTTCGACAAGGTGGAGGACGGGTGCGAAACAGAACAGCTCTGGATACGGAGATTTTTTTTTCTTTCTTCATTTTGGATGCGTAGTGCCATTATTCTGTAGGTGTGGACGTTATGTTGGCGGGGTCGGGGCGAAGGAGCTGTACACGCTGGACTCCTGGGGATGGTGGTGGTGAAATACCTACGAATATGAAAACGAAAGAAGAGTTGGAAGAAGGAAAAGAAGATTAAGATGACAGTTTGGGGGAGGAACGATAGAAAATGTCAAAAGACCAGTATAAACTGGTAGCGTGTTTTTTATAGCCGGTAATAAACGGGTCACTTTCAGATAATTTCCATCATAACTAAACTAAACGCCCTTCTAAACGCAACTATCATATATGGAGGGTACAGGTCGTCCATCCATGGCAGAGTGGGCTTTAGGTTCTTCGTGATAAGACTTACATTTTCATCAAACTATAAGAGCTGAGCTCTTTCAAAGTTTACTAATATGATTTTGAGACGTCGCCAAAAGAGACATTTTTCGTTTCCGTAGTATGCAGTTTAACGCTCCCCACACCCCGGAGTCAGCCAACACGTATAAAATATTTTATTTGACTGCATAGTTATCTCGCTCCGCATCAGCAAGTAAGCTGCACCCCAATGGACAATATCCGGACGAGTCAACACACTTCCACTGAGTCTACAAACTCTGGTCATTCATGAAGCCTAAACCAAAGAATATCAGTCAGGATTGTTGGAAGCAATGCACTCATCACTGTGCACGCGTACTGCGATCAGATTTCAGATGAGCCGCTAGCACGTCGCGAGTCGATCTCGTCCCGTGACGTCACACTGCCATGACACGTCACAAAGAGGCCGCCCTCTCGATATCGAAACCGAAAATGTCTTTTTAAGGTAGCGGAATTTTAAATGCATGCGATGCATTCTCGAGCACCCCAGTATTGTTTATAGAGTTTTCGAAACCCGAGTTGTTCTTTAGAACAACATTCCCCCGATATAGAAGTCCTGTCAGTACTCGTTTAAAGCTTTTTGTTGTACCGGCCAGTGCGAAAAAGAATCATTATCGTGACGAACTGTTACACGTTCTCTTCATTCTCTTCAACTGTACTACAATCAACTCTACAACACAATTCATCTGGCGTGGAACAAAATCACTATGATAGGCAAGTATGTCACGTGACTAAACATCACGTAACGTCACGTAATTACTAGATGCGTGACAAGAATTCCGTAACGTCACATAGTAACTAGTTACACGACTGAATATCACTTAACCTCATATAACATCTAGTGAAGTGACTAAAATCCCGTAACCTCACGTAAAAACTAGTAACGACAATAAAAACTACGCAACACTCACGTAACTAAAATCACAACACAACACGCAAGTAACCACGTGACTAGAATTATGTAGCATCAGGTAACTACTACTCACTGACTAAAAATACCCTAAATTCGCACAGCGTTGAGTCACGGGACAATAATCGCGTAAATTTTAGTCTCGGGCCCGAAATCACACAACGTCGTCGGATTTCGGCTGGTCACTTGACACGTTCGCGTCATAAACCACCTGATACAGTCACGAGACACGTGTCTGCCATAAGCTACTTAGCAGCTGTAATCACGTCACTAAAATGCCATCCCGTAACAGGTAGTCACTTGACACGTTAAGCCAAGTTTCGGCGTGCTCAGCACTACGTATACTATAGTTTAGCCGTGTTTAGAAAACACTTAACATCTCATTTATTTCAGACAAAGACAAATAATGTGTCCATTTGTCCTGTCTAGGAGGTGTGACAAAAGGCACGAGTGCCTGACTGAGTGTCACATGCCTTCCTAGAGACACATAACTCAAACATCAGTGACAGTTAGATAATAAAAAAACATACAAAAGATTACATATACTTTACATCGTTAGGCAAAACATATACAGGATTCTATAGATATATACATTGTTCCATATACTCATAAAACGGATAAATTTTTAAGTGTATGTACAGTATAGACTGCAGCAAGGTAAAAAAAACAGAATTATTCTTGTATTGAAAGGAGGTATGAAGTGAACTTTTTTTTGAAGCATTTCATGTGCATTGTTTCCTGTACCAAGTTTATGACGGCAGGATGATGATTGAAGAAATCTGCAATAGCGTAAGATTGTTTTTGCATGTGTCACAAACGACTCCGATTTTCGGATCATCCGCGGGCCCCATCTTCCAAGGAAGGGCGCTTTTGTGTTGGGAGGACGACATCCGACGACTAACGACCCAGCGTGGCGCCGGCTCGTCTTCCCTGCACCTGTACTGAAAGGGGCACCGGTGGTCTAAAAAGGAAATATACCCCCAGATGAGACGGGAGCACGTGTACGCCCCTGAAGAGGTTTGAACTGCATCGGAATAGGCAGTTGACGTACAGCCAGCAACAAGTGCAGTCGTCGGTGTCGCGAGTCTCGCGTAGCGGCGAGCATGGAGTGATCCGTGCAACGTATTGCGACGGCTGCGATTCCGGGCACCCTCGTCGTCTACCAAGCCGGTGAGATCTTCAGTGGCACCCGTAAACTCCCGTACGTGCACCAAGAGCTGGCCTGGTCCGTATGGAACTTTTGATTGTGACTTTTTTTAAACCGTTAATTTATTTTAACCAGGCCTTTTTTATTATTTGTAGTTGTGTGCGCTGCGACGCACTTAGAAATTCAAAAGCGCGACCAATGATCATTCTGTAATTATTTCCTTGTAACCCTCTTTTATGATTTCCATCTTGTTGTTATTTTATGAATATTCCACGTGTTTGTCTTTTGTTTGTACCTCTTGTAGTGTTCTTTTAGAGCATAGTTTGTTTCATAGCCGTTCCTTTTTTATCGCGTATCAGTTTTTTTCCTCTGCTATTTTTTTTGTTAACTCCTGCCTTTGCCCTTGTTTTAATTAAATGCTTGTTCATTTTGTATAAAATTTCCGTGTCTGCTCTATGAGTGCGTTGGTCAGCCCCACACATCACCATACATACGTGTAACCCCGCACGGGTCGACCAACCTGCAAATAAATTTGAAATGTGCCACTTCGGCCTTTCAGGCATCGCAGGCCGAAGCGTAAAGTGGAAGCCTGCGAGTCTGCCGCACCTCGATGTTGGATCGGCGAGGCCTCACCCGAAGTGTGTGACAGCCTGCCATAGTTTGTTCGTATGAAACCTTTATCATATATAGTTTTTTATAGTTTCGTAAGTGTGTCCCTTTCCAGGAATTGTCGATGAAAGCTGTCCTGACATGACTTTTTTTCTGTAGCGAAACCTAGGCATCACCAACTATTCTCATATAGGTCGAACACTAGATAAGCCGGCGGCGCAGCTTGGTGTATCCTGGTGTATCCCGGTGTATGCTGGTGTATCCTGGTGTATCTTGGTGTATCCTGAAATGGCGCCGCCGGCGCCCCCACCGCAGGATACACCAAGATTTGAACCCTCATATTTGAGCTTCATATAACGTGTAACAGAAGATCTGCCCGCATCAAACGACGTAGGAGCGAGGCATTTATACATATCGCGGGTAGGCGTTTACACAGTCTACCGCGGAGCCACACGTGTGGTCGAAACTCCTTCGTGAACTGACCCCGTGCAGGATACATATCATCTTTTCCCATGCGGCATGAAAGCGCGGCGAACATAATGCCTTACAAGCACTATGTTTTCACCACGTTTCTCTGAAGTTTAGACGAATAATAATGCAATACACATGATTCCGTGACTCAAAAAATTATGATGATTTATAACGTAGTGGGCACTGTGCAAGTGTACTTGTATTAGTTTCCCCAGGACAGTTTAATAGGAGTTATAGAAAGGTCGCTCGTCCAGCTTTCGCTGCGCCTGTGCTGCGCGTCCCACACAAGCCTGGCGTTATTTTTTTATAGACGTTAAAAGTATTGAAGTGGTAGTTCAGTGTTATCACTTTAACGTTCCGATTCAGCTTGATTTTTGAAACCTTTTGTGCAGCAATCGCGGAGTCGTATTCCAAAAGCTAAGTTACCTGGAAGTTTGAAAACAATTTCTCGAGATTTCGGCGAAGTGGAATACTAGAAGTATTTGTAATGCTGTACTAAACAGCACGTCTTACTGAAGATAATGCGGATAAGGTGCGCCCGCAGGTATTACACGGAAGAAAAACAGCAACAACAGAATTTATGTGGGTTGTTTTATACTGCGCGGAGCAACAGTGCGTGCAAGAAAACGATAACTTTCGCAGCAAAGCGGGGAGCCAATATGCGATAGGCTTGACGAAAGTAAAAATTGTTTTAGACGTGCTTCAGTTCCTGTAATTTCTATTATTTTCGCCTGTTTTTGCATATAATACATCCGCACTCGCTAAATTCTAACTGGAGTAAGAAATAGCCCCACACCACCGCCACCACCACCACAACACCACAAACGCGATAGATAAAAAAGAAGAAAAAAAACTAGATCAATATCAATAAAATAACGGAAACGAGTGTTCTAGCAAAAAAAAATTAAGGTGCGAATAACTCGGGGCCCTTGTGTTTAGGCCTGAAGCTGTGCACGCGGTATAATTTACATATTTCGACCATCGGTCTCCAAAGCTATTTTTCAAGGCACTTGGGCGGTTCGGGAAGACTCGAAATTTGAAGACAGCGAGCGTTCAACAACAACGAGAAATGAAAACAAAATTTATCACGCTTCTTTGCACGCGGCGTACCGAATCGCGCGGGTGCCCGTCCGCAGTTTTCGAACCTCGCCCTGCCAAACTATAACGGATCATCATGCGCTCTGTTGGTTGTCATCATTAAAAAACTTGTCAGGACGCCTCGGTCGTTGGGTGCTCCGACTGCAGGAGTATGACTACAGTGTCACATACCGGTCGGGCCGCAAACACCAAGATGCCGACGCTTTGTCACGCTGTCCGCTGTTGCAAAATCATGACGCATCTACCTGCTGCGCAGCACCTCCCAGCCAAGAGACCACGCAGATGACCAGTCTTAGTCCCATCGAGCCCACTGCACCGGATGACTTCCTTCAATCCGCAGACCTCACCTCGCTCCAACGTGCAGACACATACTGCCGTACAATCATCGATCGGCTCACCGGCTCATCTCGTGCTCCCAACAGCCGCTTGCGACGACAACTCACGCGTTTCAAACTTCATGACGGAACGCTACTTCGACAAACTTACCATCCTCTCGGTAGCCGATGGGTCCCGGTCATACCTCGCTCACTTCGACTCCAAGTCTTAGAAGCCTTTCATGACGACCCGACGGCTGGCCACTTGGGTTTTCATAAAACCTACGATCGCATTAAGACTCGCTGCTTCTGGCCTGGCCTCTCCACTAGTGTTTCCAGGTACGTCACTTCCTGTTCATCATGTCAGCACCGAAAACGTTCGACATCTCTTCCCGCCGGCCCTCTACAGCCTCTCCCGTGCCCATCCGCTCCCTTCGAGTTCGTCGGCATAGACTTATACGGACCCCTTCCGCTTACCGCCGCCGGTCACCGCTGGATTGTTACTGCCGTAGACCATCTTACTCGCTACGCTGAGACGGCAGCTCTTCCTACTGGAGCTGCCAGCGAAGTAGCCGACTTTGTTCTGCGTGCCATTATCCTGCGCCACGGCGCCCCTCGTGTTCTCCTGAGTGACCGTGGCAAGACATTTCTTTCTCGTGTGCTCGCTGAAGTTTTACAGGCCTCTGACACAATCCATAAGACCACCTCGGCATATCATCCGCAAACCAATGGTCTTACTGAGCGTTTTCATAGAACTTTGTCAGACATGATCTCTATGTATGTCCAACCCGATCACAAGAACTGGGACACAATACTACCTTTCGTCACGTTTGCCTATAACACTGCCATACAACGCACTACAAGTTACAGCCCGTTTTTTCTTGTGTATGGCCGTGCACCATCTTTTGTTCTAGACACCAGCTTTTTGTCCACGCCTTCTGTCCCATCTGCGTCCCTTCCGGAAGAATTCGCTGCCCGTGTCAACCACTGCCGCACAATCGCCCGCGCCAACACCTCTACCATTCAGGCCCAGCGAAAAGTTCGTTGTGATGCGACACGTCGAGTTGTGTCATTCTACCCAGGCGACGAAGTGCTCCTCTGGACACCTGTTCGCACACCCGGCCTCTGTGAAAAATTCATTCACAGATACCTGGGTCCTTACACCGTGCTTGAACGAACATCGGCCGTAAATTATCGCGTCGCGCCGGTTACTTCGGCTTCTGATCGCCGTCGTCGCGGGACCGAGATCGTCCATGTGTCTCGCCTGAAACCTTATATCCAGCGCTCATACACTTACTAAATGAACGTCTTGCAGACCGCTTTCGTGTAGGGGGAAATAGTGTGAGCGCTGATTGTGTTGCTCATCATTTTCACTTTCACCTGCGCATACAAAGCACCGTGATCATCATCATCGTAGCGGCTCGCTGCTTGTTCGGTTGCTGGCTCGCGCGTCTGGGTTGACAATAAAACGGTCGCTCCTTCGTACCTGACGTCGTCACAATATATATATATATATATATATATATATATATATATATATATATATATATATATATGTGTGTGTGTGTGTGTGTGTGTGTGTGTGTGTGTGTGTGTGTGTAAATTGGGACACACAGTTAAAGGAGCTATATATATATATATATATATATATATATATATATATATATATATATATATTGTGACGACGTCAGGTACGAAGGAGCGACCGTTTTATTGTCAACCCAGACGCGCGAGCCAGCAACCGAACAAGCAGCGAGCCGCTACGATGATGATGATCACGGTGCTTTGTATGCGCAGGTGAAAGTGAAAATGATGAGCAACACAATCAGCGCTCACAATATATATATATATATATGTGTGTGTGTGTGTGTGTGTGTGTGTGTGTGTGTAAATTGGGACACACAGTTAAAGGAGCCGTGCTAGAGTTGTTTACGATAAAATAAAATTGAAACGCAACTACGTTATTCTGGATACGAACCACAATTATTTCGTGAGTTTATTTCGTAGTCGGACAAGTATGGTGAAGGTTAATAGTTTCATGCTTAGAATACGTACTGGCGCAGATTGCTGAAACTGCTTTTACGTTGTATATGAGATTGAATACACCAATTGGTGCACTTTCGAAAAGACACTGCCGCCCATTGTGTCGCGAAAAATAATATCGTGAACTCGAATGCATCAAACGCTGCGAATACTCCTTTAAGTGAAATTTAGAGTGGCGAGGTGTACGCGTGCTTGTATGCCAAGAACAACGCGGGAAAACATGGCGGCTTACTCAAGCCCCGCCTACCTCAGCAGACGGCCATCGGACGCCTCTACTTTCTGAAGGAATGTCGTTCGGGTAATGCCGGGCGAATGAGCCAAACATTTCGTTTATTTTGCTCCTAAAGCTTCGAAGATACGAAGGTGCGTTCGATTGGGACATCCGGAAGGCCCACGTTTCCCGCTTGGCCAATCAGCGTCCTTCTCAGACGACCAGACCCGAAATCAGGCCCGCCATGAAGTGGCTCCCATCTCACCCGCACGGCACCACGGAAAGCCTGGCTCCCTTGAACACCTCCGAGCATACTCGCATATGTACCGGGAGATTGGGTCATTTCGGAGACGGCGCAGAGCACCATCCACCACTAACAAGGTGCTCCCGAAACTCGCCATCAAAGCCCCCGGCGCGCCCCGCGTTCCACGCGTTCTCGGGATGAGCGCTGCGTTCGCTCCGATGTTCCTCCCTAACAAATTCCTGGGACCAAAGGGGTTAGCACTCGAGGCCGGGCCTTAAAGAGCCGGCATACCTCGTACCGAAAGCCACTGGAAACGAGGCGCACGCCAACGGGTTTATATCCCAGCGCCTATTATACTTACGGTTTCCCGTATACACTTTGCGGGCCACTGATGATGCTGCGTCGACTTGGAATTGGAAATGAGACAACCCTTAGTTGGGCTCTGACACTCGTAGCACGCTGCCGGTTCGAAGCAGGAGCCCACAAGCGGAGCTCCCGATCAAGCGGGTTTCTGTAGCGCAAGCTTTGCCTTACGAGGGCGGGCCGCGTAATTCCCGCAGCCGCCTGGTTGGTTACGGCCCCCGAGTGTAACACCACGGCCTGCCTTCGTCTTGGTGGTGCCGGATTTTTCGACATTCGCCATCATTACGCTAAGGACCACTCCGAAGAGCAAGGGTTGAATGGGTACTGAAGGAGAAGTTAGAAGTGCGTAGGCGTATGTGGAGCTCTCCGAAATGACCGCTGCTTGTAGCGCATATCAAAACAGCGAACGATCGGCAATTCCGGTACCGGGGAGCTTAGGTTGCTGTAACAACAGGGGCCGGACGCGATGTTCACGAATTTCGCTTTCAATCTGTGGTTCAGCACGTAATGCGCTCAATAAGGCGAGTGTTCAGTTGGGCATTCTGGTTTAAGACAAGTGGTTTTTGAATTGTGGAACTAAGTAGAGTGAACGCTATAAAGACTAATAAAGATGCTTAGAATGTACAACAGGATGCGTTTGTGGTTTAAAACAAGATGTTTGGAGTGTTTTCTTTCGTATGCCACTAACTACTACGCAAAGCCGTTTATAAAGGCTACTGATGTGGAGGGAGAAATTAAGTTTTCACAATTGTTTCCGCTTGTCACTTCAGGATTGACGGCCTCGCAACACAATTACAAAGTTCCTTACGAAAATCCTGTTCGGTGAGCCAGTGTTCTAAGATGCTTCACTCATGGTAAAATCTTCACTGCTGGTTCTTGATGAGATAGACCTAGCCACCAGTTTAATGTGCACAATGCGTCCAGGTCATCCTGTTCAAGCTACTATTCTAACTTGCAGGAGCGTATTTACAAACGAAGGCTTTCAGTAATTACGACAACCGTTAAAATGCACCAATGTAGTGGCAGCATACAGCATTACAGTGAGAGCTTTTGTAACAGTAGCCTGACCAGCGATAGGTGATTGCTTACGGATTACAAATCTAATAACAAATACAGCGTGACGAGTTTCTCTTAGGCTTAAGGTGACACTAAAGGCAACTATTAAGTCGACGTTGATTGTAGAAATTCTGGTCCAGAAACCTAGTAGTGTTGGTTTTGTGTCGACGAGGTGTTCATTCTGAAATAAAATCATGTTTTAGTGGTCCGCATTGAGTTAGCGCACATCAAATTACCCGCCTCAAGCGGAACGTGTCACGTAACTGTAAGTAAAGCCGTGCACAACGTTGCCTGGCTTTACTGCACGGCCACCGACCTTAGTAGCAGCAGAACGAAAACAGTGGGAAACACGGCAGCAACAACGGCGATGCAAAGATTTCCTATTATTGGCTCCGAGATGGCAGACGTATTTCTGTTCAAATGGGCCCCGCTAGACGGTATGACCTGTCCAGTTTAACCAGGCGAAAATTGAAGTGTTGAAAAACTCGTGCCTTTTCCCAAAGTAACTTCTGGCGTTTTTTTTTTCCCACGAATCAAAGAGAAACGAACAAGGATAATTTTATTACGCCTCTTGATACAGGGAAGGTTCTTTATTTAGTGCAGTTAGTTTGATTACTAGTGATTAATTGTAGGTGGTACATCTGACGTAATCAGGATCATTTTGCGAATGTCCCATCGTAGCGCATGTGTTCTCGTGCATTCACCTTAATTTATTCGTACGTAGGGTATTGCTGCTGATAATATTGTCGTTTTAGACATTGTCCTGCATTGAGTTCTCACTCTGACATAAATTGTTATTCGATTTTAGTGTCCTTTTACGGTTTTTGGAGCAATCTTTCATAGATAGCAGCCTGCTGAGCTAACTACTACGGTTTCATCACGGGATCCAGTCATTTATTGCCCCCGCAGGGCGCTGGTTCGAATCCCGGCTGCGGTGGCTGCATTTCCGATGGAGGCGGAAACGTTGTAGGCCCGTGTGCTCAGATTTGGGTGCACGTTAAAGAACCTCAGGTGGTCTAAATTTACGGAGCCCTCCACTACGGCGTCTCTCATAATCATATAGTGGTTGTGGGACGTTAAACCCCACATATCAATCAATCAGCCATTTATTGTAGGTGTTCGTTCATTTCATTCGTAGTAATTAGCATGATCGGCAGCACCACGTCACACAATAAACAATCCCGGCAGAGAAATCCCGAGCTTGACTAATATGGAACGTTGTCGCGACCGTCTCGTTAAGCGGTCCCTTTCCAGATGGCGTCAGGTCTGGCGACCGTTGTATGCACGACCATGCCGTGAGGATTGAAAATGACGATAATGATAGGCATCGATAGGTGGCGATTAAAGCAGTACTAACATTACGGTATGTGACTTCCAATCAGATGCGTCGAATCCTGCGTGTGACAGTCAGCGAATGCAATGTGCGGTGACTTTTTAAACGGCGGCGCCGAATAACCGAGGCAAAAGTGGTACATGAAAAAAGAATGAGACGAAGATACTGTCAGGACCAGACTAGGATACACTCTCCGCTATATGCGAGTAAAATAGAAAGGAAAACGGACGGTCATATAAAGACGCTTACTGTTCTCTGCACTCTAGAAAGAAGAAATAACATCTCGAGTTCTGCGCGAATGCTGACGGCGTCGCTTCTCTCAACGACATCCGCCCTAGCGCTGAAAAATGAACTGCTAACCATCCGCTCAGCGGCGGTGACGGAAGCGAAGGCGATTATGATTTCGAGGCGTCGCAGATATGGGGGTCATCCTTCAGCTAAACGGTTCCCTGGCGCCAGAAGTAAGAACGTATTCCGCGGCCGGCTATGAAGAGAATAAAGAAAGTAAGGTGGTAGTACTGCACAGCGATAAGGCAGAAGCTGAAACAAAGAGATAAAAAGAAAGAACTAGCGGGGAACTTCGGCATGCCCCGTAAGGCAGAGACAAAAAGGAAAGCGTATTCCTCTAGTGGACACCGAAGCGGCGCCCGGCTGGGTGGGTGCTGCCCCTTCGCTCATGAAGAGGAAGAAAACTGTTTCACCAATGAGGAGCCGATCTGCGTGACAAATAGCGTCGGGCGTCGGCAGGGCCGCGAGGGATTTATGGCGGTCCGAAGCCACATCACTCATCTTGGCGCGCGCGCGCTCGAGTGGGCTATGATCGCACTCAAAACGAGATGGCGCCCATGGCAGCGGTGGACACTGCTGCCATGGGTGGCGGCCCAACTTGCTGCACCCGCGACTGCGAGAGACGGCGGGAGACCCCTCCCGTTTGTGACAGAATCTCTCGGCTACTGAAACAACGCTCCGGCAAACTGAACGAAAGAAGCAAATACACCCTCCGAGGGTGCATGAAATCGGCGCTGTGAGATGAGTGCGGGACGTCCGCTCGTCATCTATTCGGGCTCGTTTCTCACTTAATGGTTTTCTCTGCCTTTAAGCGGCGAGTGCCTGTTTATCAAGTAGCGTGACCGCACACGCATTAAAACTGCTCTGCGTAAAAGTCTGGGAGATAAAAAAAAGAAAGAATTAGAAGAGCTTCTGCTATGACAAAAATATGATTTTTACATAACGTATCTAGCTTTTAAGGCCGAAAAAACGAGCATTCTTGTCACATTGTAAGGATCGTGTGCTTAACATTACTGAGCCGATGGTGATGCTCGTACATAAGTGTTGTAGTAGCGCTAGGTTTTAATACCAACGCAATGCCGCAAAAAGTAGAAATGTACAGTAAGAATTTGAACTCGGCTGCAATGTTTTAGTATAACGACCGGTACATGCGCAGTGTCTCAAAATAGCCACGCGATGTCGCGACGAATCTGGTCTCCAAAGATGATGTGAGCTCTCATCTACGTCCTAGAGGCGAAATTACGCCAATGTGAGGCGAGCTGAAAACGGCGAAAGTGAAAGTACTAGCGTGCGTTAGCCCTACTTTGTACGTTTTCAAACCGTGAGTACTGTACACCACGTTCGTCGGCATGGCGAAGTGAAACAGCGCGCGATACACGAGTTTTGACGTACTAAATACACAATAACGGTACACAAAGGAAGAATGCGTTAGGCTCCGAATTATGTGTGTTTGTGCGTCGTCTCTTCTTTGCGTCTCGTTATGGCGGGGGCTGCGCTTAGATATATGGGGTGTACGTATACGTTATATGTTGTACGCTATACATTCACACTGATATTGCGCCAACATTGCGCTAATATTACGCTATTGTGCCAATAGACCAAGCTATAAGCAAGTAAGCTTCCACCGGTAGCTGTGTAGCTGAAGCCGCGGTGAGAAACTGGAGGACCGTGTAGAAGCATACCGTACTCAGACATGAAAGGTTTCAAGAATGTGGTGGTTCAAGTTCTGACAAGCAGTGCACGCTTTTATAGCATCGCCATAGCTGAACTCTTGAACAGCTTTGGAATAGGAAATGAACCGACCATGCAATGCTTCTTTCGCATCTACCTATTCGAGACTGAGCTAGATTACCGATATATATTATCCAATAAATTGTTATCGTCTGGGATAACATAGGGGTTAGACTTGTTCAGCTGAGTTTAATAAATTATATTGAATCTAAGAACGCGAGTCGCGTCGTATTTCACCTCTCCCACAATGACATCAAGACAGCGGTGATCGAACCTACGACTTCGAGTTCAGCACCGTTGTAATACGCAGCCGTTCCAAAGGGCCCGGGACACCACGCTGCGCTTGTAAGTTTCGAGCCAACAAGTTCATCGAATACCCAAAATCAACTTTTAAAGAAATAGAGATAAATGGGGATGCAGCACAGATTTACGGTATCAGACATTTTCGGAAACTGAACACGATAGCATCCTTCCTATGAACCCGCTGTCATGTCGTCCTCACGAGCGGCAGTGTTTGACTGGGAAAGAATTATTCGAGCTCTCAGAGCAGCGAAATGTGTGAACAAAATGTAAGGAAAGCAAGCAAGAGCCTCGCAGTGACACTGCAGGAGTGTTTTAGGGAAGAAGTAAATTTCACAAGCATCGTGTAGTCAAGCCACCATGTCAAATGCTTATAGCTGGCCGAGTTATGTACGAAACAAACAGAAGAAGAGCCAGCGCGTACAAGAAAAGAAAGACAAATACTGCAGAGCGAGACGGAAGAGTTCAATTTCGTAGCGCAAACAGACATGGTTCCATAGAGTTTCCGAACAAGACTCGAAATGATATCGTTTATTTTTTCTTCAAAGCAGCCGAAATAAAACGAGCCAAGATGCGAAGTACGGGAGAAGCAAGCCACTCAAGAAGTCTAGGATGAGACTCAACATGATTGGACCGTGGCGACGAGGCGACAATAAGGAAGCGAGTGACGAGATTGGGAGAAAGAAGTTTATTTTCTGCTCGACAAAGGACTCGGAAAAAGAAGACGGTTTCTGTCTGGTCGTCTCTATCAGCGCTTGACAATGAAAGAGAGATAGAGAGATAGAGAGAGAAGTAGACTGCCAACATTGACAGAGAGAAGTTGAGCGCATTTGAAAAGGGACGAGAAGAAGCACACAAGTTTGGCACGTTGTTTGCAAGTGGAGGCTGTGCGGAACGAGCATAGCCGTTCGAATGACTGCGCTTGTGCGCGCGGAAGCAGCATTTTCATGAACTACTACGCCAGTAGCTCTACGCGATATCATAGAAGATGGCCACAAACACAAGAAATCGCAATGGTAAAAGTAGGCATCAGAGAAAATAAGAAGGAAACCATCAGGGTTCTTCCTGACATTTGTCTAGGGCTCGTTGAAAGGAACTGTTGAGCTAGATCGATAAGAATTGTCGAGGCATTAACTAAGAGATGCTGCAGAAGGACAGCGATGATAATGACACTGATTTCAAGACCCGCACAAAAAATATAATAAGACTAGGCATGCAGCGCGACAATGAAAGGAGCGAGTTTAAAGCACGGTGTGCTCGAATAACTTGCTAAGTATCGTGAACCTATTTTTCTTTCTATTTGCTTCGATAAACAAAGCCATGATTGCTGAACTAAGTAATTGAGGAGAGAAGTACTGCGAGCGAGTTTTTCGAGTCACAATATGCGCAGAAATAAACAAAATTGTATCTCACAAGGCAGCAAATGAGAACTGTTTTCGATTTGTGTGAAAATGGGAAGGAAAAATGTCAGTTTTAATTTTATCGTACCCGCCTAAGCGGCCCAAATCGGGTATAAACTCACAATATACAAATGCTCGAAAAAAAAGAACTAATTTAAATATAGTACAGATTATTCTAGTTCACCCTGCTTTACTATTTCGGAACGTTACCACATCATTGTTTCGGCTGCCCGAAGTTTTAAGTTTAGATGGCGATGCGTATGCACTCTAAGAAAAAGACAACTGTTTGGGGAGTATTTTTGGAAGACAACTAATCTTAATCTGTTTCCCGCGCTTTCTCTATGTTATCAACGTGGTCCCGGCACTTCGTGACCATATTATCAGTGTCACCTACCAAGCTTGATAGGAAATATAGAGTGGAGACAACCAAACTATAGGCGTAGGAGTTACGAGCGAGCGCTTATCACAATAATTGTTCTGTGGTAGAAATACTCCAAATAATAATCGTTTCGTTTACAGTATAGGTCCCTATTCTACGCAACGCATGTTGAGCGGAATGCCGACATGTTGCGCTGCTGAAGTTCGCGTGATCGTCGCCTACGTCTTAATTCATGTTCATCCGCATGCTAATAAATCAATCATGTGATAACTAAAGGTGCCTATATAAAAAAGTACAGAATTTCTTTCAATAAGACCAAATCAGAATGACCTAAAAGTTGTTTACAATATTTCAAACAGTGATGATGGTTGGGGTCTGACGTCTCAAAAACCACAATATGATTATGAGGGACGTTGTATGAGAGAACTCCAGAAATTTCGACTCACTGAGGTTCTTTAGCGTCTGACTAAATTTAAGCACACGTACCTATTCGAATCGATCAAATATGGGGTCGGGCGGCCGGGATAAAATTTGGTGACCGTCGGGTTAGCATTCGAGCACCATAACTACTAGACAATCACGGCGGGTCGAAGTATTTTAGGTTCTGCGAGCACGTAAATTTTAAGTTCGCCTTTTTCTTCTACTGCTTATCAAACGACACAGAAAGACAGTACCAAAAACTTTGCCGCGTATTTCTGCGCTTTGCTGCAAAGGACGTCGAAAGACGATAGTCTTCTGCCTGAAGGCGCTGCGTGAGAAATTGCTCCATCTGGCAGTATTGTGAAGAAATGAAAAATTTTTTAGAACGCAGAGCTACTGGTAGGCGGCACCACCGGGTCGTTTTAGTTAAACTTTAGCCCCTGAACTTTTTAGTGAGGCTTAAGAAACACTCGGTTTTTTCATAGCGTGGCATTGTCAGCTCAGCGTAATATACGCTTTGGTATTTATAATTGCATAACTATGCATTTTATAAATCAAAATACATGCTGCCTAACACATACGTATTGATGTTGCGCCTGAAGTATGCGTAATATTTGATTTTTCGCTGACATTGTTCACAGGTATGAAAACAGCCAACCACATCAATATAGGTGGGCGTTGAGCAAGAGGTTAAAATGAATCGTTTAACAGAGAGACTGACAGTAGGACTGACAGATGGACCAAAATGTCTGCGTAGAAGTATCTCAAGAAAGACTATCGTCTTTACAATACTTAACAAGAACTACACGCGCCAGGTTTGTTTTGATTTGCATGTGCGCATCAAGTAACATATATACTTAAAAAGAACAGACGGATTGACACATAAGAAGAGTGACAAAATCAGACAGCATGGGCCGTAGTCGACACACTCAAATGGTTCACATAATTGATTGATGGATTGATTTGTGGGGTTTAATGTCCCAAAACCACCATTTGATTATGAGAGAGCCGTAGTGGAGGACTCCGGAAATTTCGGCCACCTGGGGTTCTTTAACGTGCGCCCAAAGCTGAGCACACGGGCCTACATCATTTCCGCCTCCATCGGAAACGCAGTCACCGCAGCCGGGATTCAATCCCGCGAGCTGCGGGTCAGCAGCCGAGTACGTTAACCACTAGACCACTGGCGTTCACAAAATCGGTGATTTCCTTTTACACGTTTCGCCTGTACACATGAACAGTGTAAAGATGATGAGTATACCACTCACATATGCGGGAATTCGAACAGGCTTTTACGAACAGGTCTTTGTGAACAGCCGGGAGTGAACAGTCATGTGACATTCTGTGAAGGCAATATCAGAGACGCTGTAGTGCAGGGCTCCGAAAATTTCAACCACCTTGGGTTCTTTATTGTGCATGCACCCAAATCTAAACACACTGGCCTCAAGCAATTTGAACTCCATCGGAAATGCAGCCGGCATGGTCGGGATTCCATCCCACGGCCTGTGGGTCAGCAGTCGAGAGCCATAACCATTAGACCACTTGGGCGGGTTGACGCAGATGGGAAACTATTTACGGTTCTTTTCAAACTTTTATGAATAAAAAAAAAACTAAGCTGCCCTATATCGTAGCAGACGCTAGCGAAACTTCTGACCATGACGCCGCCATGTCTAAATATATTTCATATTCAAATAACGCAGACAAAAGAACGCACAGAAGACTTTCCTGCTAAGCATTGCGTCACAGCGATTGCGAAACAACTTCCCAACACGCGCGGTGGCTTGCACTTCAGTGGGCCGCTTCCATTTCGCGCTCTCGAGGAGAGAGGGAGGAGGGAGACAGAGAGCCATTGCGTAGTTCCCAAACCCCAAATCACTTTTAGATTGCATCGCTGAGGAACCCCGGCTTCGGTGGAGTGTAAGGCGAGGACAAAGCCGAGCACGAATCCTCTGCACGGCCTGTCAAATCCGTTCTAAAACACACATCCTCCATGCTGCCCCTCCTCCGACTCTCGCTCTGTACACTCTCTCGGCTTAAACAAATCAGTCAGCAAACCAAGCTAAACACAAGACGTGCTGGCGATGAGACTCCCCCGACCGAATTGGTTTGTGCCGTCCGCGACCCGGGCGCCCGTGTCGACAAGATCTCCGTTTGCCTCGTCAATCTCGACAGCACTCATGGTTGAAAGGAGCGCAGTATTCTTGGCTTAGCTTTCACTTAATTTTTTATTTTCTTTTCCTTTTCACTACGGTCATCCTAGAGTCGGTTTTAAAGAGTGATGCGCTTTGTTCGTAGTCATTCTCTTCACAATACTCAGCCTTTTACATGTACTAGAAATACTGAAGTGTTTTGCCTCTGTTTTGCGTACGCGAAACAACGACAGAAGCTAGTTCTTTGGACTACGTGTTTGAAGCGCGCAGAACGTTAGCTCTGCATTGATATGCGCTATCCTTGCATGCCATTGTAATTAATCATGGATCGCTTACTTTCAACGTTTTTGTGCGCCGGAAGTCAGAAGTTAAGCGATGTGCCAGTACAAGCGATAGTAACCGTGCGCCAGAAGATCCGTTTAAGTTGGGAGAGAAGCGAAGCTTTCGCGCGTTCTCAGTGCTGTTAAGCTTACTCGGCATGTGCCACTGTTGCCACATGTGGCTACGTGGTTCCCGCGAAGAACGTGCGTTCCGTAAGTTTTATTTGGCTAAGATTTCGGCACACCGGGCTCTCCAGTGGTCAAACCTGTCATAATGGTTACACCGAAACGGAGAAAGCGTCCGTAAAACTACGTGAACAATTTGCGTCCTGAACGCCAATATGTCTGACGGTTCCGCCTTATAAGCCAGTTTATAATAAGCACTACGGAATACCAAAGTACGATTCCAATAAACCATCCTCACGAATGGATCATTCACTGCAGTTCTACCACAGCAGTGGCAGTGATACGCATCGGAACACTTGAAAAGAGAGAAGGTTTGTGCACGTTGGCTATTCGTCGTTCCTCTTCTCCTTTAATCCCCCCCAACCCTTCCCCCAGTGCAGGGTAGCAAACCGGACGTGCGTCTGGTTGACCTCCCTGCCTTTTATTTCTTCCCTTCCTCCTCCTCCTCCTTCCCAAAACCAAACACACAAAACACGGGACAGAGAGATATCAGGACAAGCGCAGTTGATCAGTTGATAGTGACCGTTTGTCCTGATCTCTTTCTGTCTCGAGTTTTGTGCTCTCTGCTTTATGAAGAGCATTGGAACACAGCGCGCCGAGGGTGCGGCTGCCTCAGGCAACGTCGTACAATAGCGAAGAGGAGTGCGTGAAGGAAAAGTGAAAGGGGGCAAAGCTTCGTTTTGGGCAGCGCTTCTGCACGTACAGCGCGGACGATCGACGCGCGCTCTCTCGGCGGGCCACCCGACAAGCGGCCAGCGAGCAGGCAGCGCATCCTTCTTGCGCACTCTCGCTAATTGTCGGCCTTGAGTAAATCAGTATTCCCAGGATGATCCGCAGGGGTCGCCCACGACTTGATTGTAATTCAGCGGGCGCCCAGTACCTCCGCTGAGCTAACCCCATGCGCTTTCCTTTATTTTTGGCTATTTTTCTGGGAGAGGAACCCAACGCCACCAACCTCTCCTAGACTTGGAAGTAAAGCAAACCAGCAATGAATGATGCAAGAGATAAAGAGAGAGAGAGAGAATGTAACGGGAGCAGAGGAGACGCAAACTAACGGTACGTAAAAGACAATGACTGCGAGATAAGATATCAAAAGCAACGCGCCCTCACACGTGCCACTCCCTAGAAGGATCAGTGCTCAGCCTCGTGTGCCTGCTAAGTTTTGTATACCACTCATTTATTTCTTTTCTACTTAATATTATCCTAATACAATGGGCCCAGTTAAGGGAGTTGTCAAGGGCCTTAGTATGGTCAGAAAATATTAAAGAAATGGCGAGAACACGCACCAGAGTGGAGCGAATGCTTATCACATAACGTGCGGTACGATTTCAGTAGCACGAGGGTCACTACTGACGCATGGTGGCTGCATTCCTGAGTGATGGTGGTCAGTACGGAATGAACATCGCTTCCACGGTGGTGTACGCCACTAATGGCGGCTAAAAAAAGCTAATCACGTTCTGATGCGAACACGCCGTTCGGGACGCACCGAACGTAACCTGCCCGGAACTGAGCACGCAGATGTGTGTTAGAGCAGCAAAAAAATAAAGGAAGAAAGGGAGCCATTCGTTTTGGAACGTACCGCGTTTTAGTGGCGCTGCGGCGCGCGTGAGAATGATCAGGGGGAAGCAAAAACAACGTAAATGAAAACAGCTGGTGATGGTCCACGTGCGAGCATATGAGGCGCAATTATCTTGACAGACTCGCGGAAACAACACAGTTACGCTTTTAGGTGTACGAGAAAGGCTGCCACGTAGGATCCTTGCAAAAGCTTTATGTTGGCATTACATGTGAGCATCGCATGTGCCAGAACCACACGTAAATATCACGTGGGACATCGTTCGCCGTGGCTTCCTATGTGCCTTGACTATAGCAGGAACCGATGTGAATAGCGTAATTGATCGATACGTAATGTTTAACGTCCCAAAAACACCATATGTGAGATGCCGTAGTGGAGGGCTTCGGAAATTTCGACCACCTTGGGTTCTTTAGGTGCACCCAAATCTGAGCACACGAGCCTACAGCATCTTCGCTTCCGTCGAAAATGGAGCCGCTGCAGCCGAGATTCTATCTCGCGACCTGCGGGTCAGCAGCCGAGTACCTTGACCACTAGACCACCGCGGCATACCGTAGTGTGTACGAGTGCACGGCTCTTTGTGTTATGTGTTCATTAGTGTATATATTGCGAGCACTGACCATCATGACCCAGAGCCTGGAGTAGCGTGTCAGGCGAAAAGCCAGGCAAACGTCTCCAGCTCTTCATTAAAATACTTCTCTCCATCTCTCACTGTTTCTCATGAAAAACGTTGTCCTCTGATTAGTAATTCCATCATTGGTGTATTGTCGATGATTTAAAGTTTTAACGTTCTTTTGAGGTCACTTGAATTCATCACTCCCTGAATCGACGGTATGTAAACACAGGTCTTTCGCGAGGAAAATGTGAGCCTAGTGAGATCCCGCGAACAAAGCAACAGGCCAAAACTCGAGCAGGCAACATACTTGAATATGAGCCTTAAAATGTATTTTAAATTGTACATTATAGCTGTCTACACAACTAGGTTCTGGTAGCAGCCCACCCCACAGCTTCTTCTCACCCGGTTAACTTCGTCGGTGAAGGGAGAAGTGCTACGGTAAAGTGACAAGGAGGACGAAGAGTGCTCCCTTTGCGAGCGTATCACTGTCGATGCGGCTGTCATTCAACCCTTTTCAATCAACCCAACTTTAAATGAACATATTTCATCTTAACAATATATATAGTAAGCGCAGATTCCACTACTTCGAGCAAAACTAGCTTACATCAGAGCTGCTGGGCACCTGGCTGGTCTTGGCTTTGCCAAGCTTCCACCTTATCACCTGCCTCGTTCCTTTACCTCGATTACTGTGACAGCACTTGTGACTATGCTTACTCTTCTTTCCTTCTTATTTTAGTAGGTTTTCTTATCTCTTTCTTTCATCGGTATTTCTTTCATCGTCTTTAGGCTATATCCCCGCTGTCTTTCTGCCTTCCTTTCTAGGTATTTTTTCTCTCAACGACACACGCAAACCTCTACCATACATCTTTACTGTGAAACGTCTATAGCGGATATGTGCCATGAAAACTGGACAAATTAAATAACTCACCATAATGGTCTACTCTAAACAAACGATGGAACACACGGGTGGAAAACACCGATTAGGGACCACACCTTGCAGCCTCCCTTGTCTACCAGCTGTACAGTGCTTGGATGGTAATTGAGCTCGTGCCAGTTCATAAGAACGGTGATCATTTTCTTTCTGCGACACATGGCAGACCTCGACCATATCAGCTCTCCTTTAAAATGCCAGCAACTTCAGACACAATTAGATAACTGATGCTGTACATGATCACCTTTACAATCGATGATATTCGTCACCATTGTCCATGAACGAACCAACTCTTACGAAGTAAACTGGCAAATGTTTATACGAACGTGAAAGATAACAATTGATATGGAAACTATTTCCAGACACCATACTTTCGAAAGTCACAAGGATAGCGTGCAAGCGGCGATGATTTTGTACTGTGGTGAATGACAAATACGCGAGCTCCGAATGCACGGGATACATACACAATCCTGGATGACGACGCAAGTCGACTGCCTGACCACACTATTTCCAGGCGAGTTCAACGAAGCCAGAGCAGAGACAGCGCTATAGGACGAATGCTCGTTCACATACAAGCACGTCACCCACTTCGTCCTGTCGACAGAAACGTCGTCCTTCCATGCAACGTTCTAGATGCGAATCGTCACTATTGTTGTTGTTGAGGCTGGAGTTGAATACGCCCCTTTCCCACTGGTAAACACACACACACACACACACACACACACACACACACACACACACACACACACACACACACACACCACACACACACACACACACACACACACACACACACACACACACACACACACACACACACACACACACACACACACACACACACACACACACACACACACACACACACACACACACACACACACACACCGTCTTGGTTTCGTGAAGTGTCGCCAAGTGAGTGAGTTCACTGAGAGAGCCACAACGCCTCAAAACTTCAACGAACACTCTCCGAAGGGCACAGAGAAAAGACCTACCCACACGCCCGCTCGACTTCATCGTGTCACTGTGCACGCGTTCCTGTTTGTAACTTCAACGATGGTATTCGCGGTTGAATAGAGGTTGCACTGAGTACTACACTGAAGAACCAAGTGAATCTATGGGATCGAGACAAGCGTGAAAAACGGAGCGCCGCCAGAATCGGAAGAAGAAGAGAAAAATATATGTTTTCGGCGGTGTATGATGCACTCCCATGCGTGTGACGGCGGCAACGGCACTGGGGGAGGTTGCTACACGAAGTTTCTCAAGCTCGCTCCTCCGGTTCGTGTGAATGGCATCGCAGCCGCATGCACCGCTCACTCTCACGTGTCCGTGCTTGAAGAAAACATGCAGCGCCTTTCAGCCCACGCGGGGGCGGGAATTGTAGACGATAAAAAAGAGGGGAAGGGGTGGGTGGATTACCGTCTCTCCAAAGAAAGGTGGTCTGTCGACGTGTCGCTCAGAGTTTGGTACGATGCCCATTGTGGGAATGAAACGTTCCTTTTCGTTTTCGTTACCCTTTCGTCTCTCGTGGTATCGCCGTGTTGAACACAGGCAATGAATGAAACCAGAAATCGGAGTGGTCCTCGCACTATATAAACCGCGATTATGCGAGAGTTTTGAATGGTTCAGTGCAAGCTGTAGAAGGAGAAAGGGTGTCTTCGGAGGATAAATATGTTTGTCTGTATACGTTAAAAACACGTGAAAACAGGAGTTAGAGAGTTCAACAAACTTCTGATAGATATGATGGTAGCTTGTAGGAAGGTGCACGCTTTAGTGGGACATTGATAGGAGGATGTGGCTGTGGTCGTGTTGAATGCACATCGCAGCTTTTAAAGCAGTTTGTTTCTTTGCACTCATTTCTGTTAATTTCCTTCCCTTTTTGTTTGAAACGACATGATATAGTGGTAGTTGATCAACATTGCAATAGTTACCGACATAGTCATCCACATCTACGAGAAAAATCGCCTCACTGGTTTCGTTGGTATCCCCACTCAAAAATACTAGCAAGATTGCGCGTGCAGTACTTGCTGCTAACGACAATAGTGGATGGATGAATGGATGGATGTATAACTCTATTGAAATCCTTCGGTGCGTGTGCTTAGTGCGCAGCGGATCACTCCCACATCGCGGTGGTTCTGATGATGTGCGCGAGGCTGGAGGCGTGATTTCCAGCTACGGTGGCTGCGTTCCTACTGCCGTGCAGTGCGAAAATGCTCAGGTGCAATGCTTCGGACGCACGCTGAAGAACAACTATCCTCAAGTATTATCAGGTGACTTCCGTTACAGAAATTTTCATAGCCTGTTGGCAGCAAAGAGATGAAGTCTTCGATCTAAGTTGAAGAGACACCAAAGAGAAAACCAGTTCATATAGAGTGTCAGTGAATTACGATTGGGAAATACCAAGGACGCCACTCTTGTAGCCAGTGCACGAAAAAAGAAAAATGTGGGTGGTGACACCGCATTGAAGTTCCAGCACCAAACGCCATGACATCATAGATCATGACAGCGTCAACATGGTCATACGCACCCCGCCACGGTGGTATAGTGGCTAAGGTACTTGGCTGTTGACCCACCGGTTGCGGGATCGAATCTCAGCTGCGGCGGCAGCATTTTCGGGGGAGACGAAAATGCTGTAGGCCCGTGTGCTTACATTTAGGTGCACGTTAAAGAACATCAGGTGGTCGAAATTTCCGGAGTCCTCCAATACGGCGTCTCTCATAATCCTATGGTGGTTTTCTGACGTCAAACCCCACACATCATCATCATCATCATCATCATCATCATGGTAATGCGTAGTTCCTAACTGGTAAAAATGTAGTACATTACCTCAAAAGGTGCCCATAGGCCTGAAATGCCAATCTCTAGGAAATATGGTTAAGGTAATAACATTAAATATACTCTGACATTCATGACATCACGCACGGAGCATTTGGCGCGACATTTAGAAATGAGACTGACCTTGGATTTTTTCCTTGGCTAATAGACATGTGATAGCAGCGTGAATTTGGTAGCGTGGATGTTCGGCACAGACGCCCACCCATGGAGACGGAGAAAGGTTTTCATAGGGTACGCAATTCGTCCCTGTGACCTGTCACGGCACGCTTGTAGCAACATAGCAGCTTTCAAGAAACGATCCTTGTAAAAAGCAATCAACGTTTGCATACACTATATGCGACCTTCACTTCACTTCACTTCACTTTATTTCCTTAAAGACCCCCGAGGGGGTATTACATAAGGGGTGGGTTAACAATTAAAGTTTTTTTTTATTGACACAGGGTTTCATTGCGAAAGACGTGCAGACAGTTAGTCGAAAAATGTTGATGGACAGGAAACGGCCACGACGTCGTGGGGAAGATCATTCCAGTCGTTTGCAGTCCGTACAAAAAAGGACATAGAAAAAGCGGTCGTTCTAATGCGTGGACGGGCAACTTGAAGTGTAGGTCTAGTGCGGTGAGATATGCGGGCTGGTGGAACAATATATATAGTAAGCGCAGATTCCACTACTTCGAGCAAAACTAGCTTACATCAGAGCTGCTGGGCACCTGGCTGGTCTTGGCTTTGCCAAGCTTCCACCTTATCACCTGCCTCGTTCCTTTACCTCGATTACTGTGACAGCACTTGTGACTATGCTTACTCTCTTTCCTTCTTATTTTAGTAGGTTTTTTATCTCTTTCTTTCATCGGTATTTTTCATCGTCTTTAGGCTATACCCCGCTGTTTCTGCCTTCCTTTCTAGGTATTTTTTCTCTCAACGAACACGCAAACCTCTACCATACATCTTTACTGTGAAACGTCTATAGCGGATATGTGCCATGAAAACTGGACAAATTAAATAACTCACCATAATGGTCTACTCTAAACAAACGATGGAACACACGGGTGGAAAACACGATTAGGGACCACACCTTGCAGCCTCCCTTGTCTACCAGCTGTACAGTGCTTGGATGGTAATTGAGCTCGTGCCAGTTCATAAGAACGTGATCATTTTCTTTCTGCGACACATGGCAGACCCTCGACCATATCAGCTTCCTTTAAATGCCAGCAACTTCAGACACATTAGATAACTGATGCTGTATGATCACCTTTACAATCGATGATATTCGTCACATTGTCCATGAACGAACCAACTCTTACGAAGTAACTGGCAAATGTTTATACGAACGTGAAAGATAACAATTGATATGGAAACTTTCCAGACACCATACTTTCGAAGTCACAAGGATAGCGTGCAAGCGGCGATGATTTTGTACTGTGGTGAATGACAAATACGCGAGCTCCGAATGCACGGGATACATACACAATCCTGGATGACGACGCAAGTCGACTGCCTGACCACACTATTTCCAGGCGAGTTCAACGAAGCCAGAGCAGAGACAGCGCTATAGGACGAATGCTCGTTCACATACAAGCACGTCACCACTTCGTCCTGTCGACAGAAACGTCGTCCTTCCATGCAACGTTCTAGATGCGAATCGTCACTATGTTGTTGTTGAGGCTGGAGTTGAATACGCCCCTTTCCCACTGGTAAACACACACACACAAACACACACACACACACACACCACACACACACACAACACACACCACACAAACACACACACACACACACACACACACACACACACACACACACCCACACACACACACACACACACACACACACACAAACACACACACACACACACACACACACACAAACACACAACACACACACCGTCTTGGTTTCGTGAAGTGTCGCCAAGTGAGTGAGTTCACTGAGAGAGCCACAACGCCTCAAAACTTCAACGAACACTCTCCGAAGGCACAGAGAAAAGACCTACCCACACGCCCGCTCGACTTCATCGTGTCACTGTGCACGCGTTCCTGTTTGTAACTTCAACGATGGTATTCGCGGTTGAATAGAGGTTGCACTGAGTACTACACTGAAGAACCAAGTGAATCTATGGGATCGAGACAAGCGTGAAAACGGAGCGCCGCCAGAATCGGAAGAAGAAGAGAAAAATATATGTTTTCGGCGGTGTATGATGCATCCCATGCGTGTGACGGCGGCAACGGCACTGGGGGAGGTTGCTACAGAAGTTTCTCAAGCTCGCTCCTCCGGTTCGTGTGAATGGCATCGCAGCCGCATGCACCGCTCACTCCACGTGTCCGTGCTTGAAGAAAACATGCAGCGCCTTCAGCCCACGCGGGGGCGGGAATTGTAGACGATAAAAAAGAGGGGAAGGGGTGGGTGGATTACCGTCCTCTCAAAGAAAGGTGGTCTGTCGACGTGTCGCTCAGAGTTTGGTACGATGCCCATTGTGGGAATGAAACGTTCCTTTTCGTTTTCGTTACCCTTTCGTCTCTCGGGTATCGCCGTGTTGAACACAGGCAATGAATGAAACCAGAAATCGGAGTGGTCCTCGCACTATATAAACCGCGATTATGCGAGAGTTTTGAATGGTTCAGTGCAAGCTGTAGAAGGAGAAAGGGTGTCTTCGGAGGATAAATATGTTTGTCTGTATACGTTAAAAACACGTGAAAACAGGAGTTAGAGAGTTCAACAAATCTGATAGATATGATGGTAGCTTGTAGGAAGGTGCACGCTTTAGTGGGACATTGATAGGAGGATGTGGCTGTGGTCGTGTTGAATGCACATCGCAGCTTTTTAAAGCAGTTTGTTTCTTTGCACTCATTTCTGTTAATTTCCTTCCCTTTTTGTTTGAAACGACATGCTATAGTGGTAGTTGATCAACATTGCAATAGTTACCGACATAGTCATCCACATCTACGAGAAAAATCGCCTCACTGGTTTCGTTGGTATCCCCACTCAAAAATACTAGCAAGATTGCGCGTGCAGTAC